>JAQZBX010065301.1:0-16344 GCA_029593785.1 Cabassous unicinctus | reverse complement strand
AAAAAAAAAAGCACTGATAATGATAAAAAAATTGCACTCTTGAGTATTTATACTGAGAAATTAAAAAAAAAAAAAAATCCCTTAATCAAATGTCCTTATTTTACCAGTAAGGAAAATTAAGTCAAGAGAAGATGAAAGACATTCCTAAGGTTGATATACACTTAAAATTTATAAATTAAACAGGGATACTTTTGAGATTGATAGGCTGCACTACTAACAGTTTGGGACAATAGGTGTAACCTGGGACATATGGTCATTCTATGTAGACTGCATTGTTATTACAGAACAAGTGTGAGTCCCTAAATTATGGGTAGCACTGTTGGTAAATGAATCTCAGATGCAGCATAGCATAGTGATTATGATTGTGCCTATAGAGTCAGACTATTTGTGTTCAAATCCTTGCTTTATTCTTACTAACAGTGTGATCAGGATCAATTTATTCAAATTCTCTGCCTTATTTCCTCATCTGTCATATGGGAGTAATGACAGTACCAACCTCACATGGATATTGTGAGGCTTAAATGAGATTATGCATATAAAGCTCTTAGTACAGTGATTAGCATTTACTAAGAAGCATGTTTGCTTCGCTATTTTTACCTTGTTATTGTTTTGTAAAATCCTAAGGTCAGAAAAGGTAAGGTGCTATGTGAGGTCTAGTGTGAGAGTAAGAGCCGGGAGTCTGGAGTTCTATTTCTGATTTGCTCCTGACTCACGTGGAGTCTTTGGGAAACTGTCTAACCTTATTGTGTCTAAATCTAGCCATCTAAAGCTAGAATAATCTTGCCATCTGCCCACTTCATGCAACATGGTAAAGAAAATTTTGGAAAATGCTTTGAGGTCTGTGGGAGAAAGGTGCTATATAAGTTTGTAACTTTATTCATTTCTGCTTTGTCATTGACTTGCTCATTAAACATGTATCATTTTTTTATCAGTTTAACTAAGTAATCCAAAGTTACTATATATATATATATACACAATATGAGGGTGTTGATACCTCTGTTAGAACATTCCCTTTTGTGTTTTCTTCATTAAGAAAGTATAGCTCCTTGGTGCTGTTATTATACTAGAAATATACGTAAAACTCAGTATGTATAAATTATAGTTAATGACTGAATACTACTTACTCATTTTTCTACTTAGTTTTAATTAAAAATGTAGCTTTGGTTCTTTTTAAAGAAAAGAAAAAGGATTAAAGTGGGTACAAGGAATAGTCGATTAATTATGATGACAATAGATTATGGGCTAGAAAGAACCTTGAAAATCATTTAGCCTCTCTTCCTGCCATAGTAGAACTGCATTTTAATTAATTCAATTCAAAAATTATTGATCAAGTGTCTACTACATTCATGGCACATAAAAAAGTAAGACAGTTCTTTCTGTCAGGTGCTTACAGTCTAGTAGGGAAAGTAAACCGTAGCTATTTACTTTTACATTGTCATTAATGCTAACCTTTTCAAAGTTGGTTGAAAGTAGAGGAAGTACTTGAAATGGAATTTTATAGAAGATTTTAACTATTATAAATTAGCCACATTTAGCTAAATGTTTTTTATACAAGATTCTAAGGGTCAATAGGTGGTAACTAGAAAAGACACATAAAGATTTCAAATTTGCCAATTTCATTTTTCATTGAGGGACCAAAATCTGTCCTGTTATATAATTTTTTAGTAAAGGAAGAAAATTATTATGTTACTTAAGACACTAAAGTGCTTGAAAAATTGTGTAAACTGTGAAATTTTATTTTGGGAAGTTTTTTGTTTGGTTATTTTCCCCATAATTCACTTTGAGGTTATAATGTAGCCTGAATATTCTTACTTCAAAAGTAATTCTGAAGAGATTAAAAAATTCAAGTTTTTAAAATGAAATTATGTGCAAGTATACATTCTAAACATATGAATTGTTGCATTTTAAATGTAAAATTGAAATATTAAAAACTCAGATACAGATTATGAATATTCAAATAATATACTCACTCTGGAATCTCACTATTCATTTATAGTTGGAGGAAAGTGGATAATTTTATCTCAACTTCATGGCAGTAAATACATTGATATTTAAATAAAATATAAACAGTACGTATTTTAATGTTTGTAGTTGCATGGAGATTGGAAAATTTAAAAGTTTTATTTTGTTCTTAAGGGGAGAGTCTTCTTGTACTGATGGTATGATTCTTAGAGAGTGGCAGTCTGTCTTTCTGTGTTGCTTTGTTTTAATTGTAGATATCTGAAATGCTATTAAAGAAAGAGAAATGAAACAGTCTATCATTATTAAGATGAGAACACAGGCTTTGGCCCAGAATGCTCAAGACGGAATCTTTATTTTTATTTATTTATTTGTTTATTTATTGAGGTACCAGGGGCCAGGGATTGAACCTGGAACCTTGTAAGTGGGAAGCTGGTGCTCAACCACTGAGGCACATCAGCTTCCCTGAGTTAGTTTTTTCATTTAATTGCTTGTCGTTTGTCTTAGTTTTTAGGAGGCATTGGGAACCGAACCCAGGACCTCCCATGTGGGAAGTGGGCCCTCAACTGCTTGAGCCACATCTGCTCCCCAAGAAGGAATCTTTAGACAAGAATGAAAGACAAAAAATTTATAGTCACAGCTAGAAAAGGATGTCAAGAAATTTTATGAAATCACATTCTACCATCCAGTTGGGCAATCCAAAAATTGAGAGATCACCTTTAACACCTTGTTTTCTCTTTCTGACTGCAAATCCAGTACATCATCAAGTTCTGCTCTTTTACCCCACTTAAATATTTTACTAATAAGCCCTTTCTTTGCTTCCACTGTCACCATACTGGTCCTAATCTATCATTCCTTTTGCCTGGATTACCATAATACCCTCTAAACAAAGTACTCCTATATTTGAAATTGTGTTCTTCTACAATTCAAAGAAAACAAGAAATTGTTTTCTTCAGCGAAAACAATATTTCAAAATGAAAAATCTGATCCTATAACTCCTTTTTTCAAAAATATTCATTAGTTGTCCATTCTTCTTAAAATTTGGCCCAGAATTTATAACATGCTCTGTCCCATTACTACCTCCTTAGCTTTACCTGGAGCCATTCTTTTACTTTCTATTTCTGCTCCAATCACCAGTATACTTCCTAGATAGACCATACATATTTTGATGTCAGAGATGGTGTTTGATTTGCTAACCATTGTATTACTAGGATCTGTGCCTCATGTTACTTAGTATGTGCTCAGATTAATTAATGAATGAGACAAAATTTATCAGAACTACAGTCTTATAGGGAGGCCACTGGGCACCCAGACACTGTCTCATGTGGTTGTCTTAATTGAGACTGATCTTCATTTTTGCAGGCTCAATGACTTAATTTGACAATGCAGCTAGAATGAATGGGTCATTGGCACATACTCATGTTAACCAAATACACAATAGGATAAAAAATAAACCATAATTCTTTAATTAATTTTGACAAAAGATGGTAATTCTCATATTACTTGATCGATACATTTTCTCCCTGTAGGAAATATATATGAGAATCTTGATTATAATCATATGTTTTGTGTGGTAAGTTTGAAAGTGACAAAGATGGAAGATAATACATATCTTTGGTTTATTAAGTAGCATGATCATAAAAATTAGAACACTTTTGAGGGTGAAAGAGGGGCCCTACAGGAAATCATGCTGGAATAGTAAGCAAATACCCAGACTGTCCTAGGCAAACCAGCATTATATTGATCCTAACTATAAGGGACAGATATATCCATCTCTACATTTGTAGCTTGCTGTATAGATGGGACTACCCACATTCTTGGGATAAAAGATCCCTGGGGTTGTGCTAAAGTCAATGAACAAATAACTGAGGAATTCACAAAGAAAGTCACTTGATAGAATCTGAAGGAGCACAGGCTAGAATATGGCTATAACTCTGAAAATGGAAATTGAATGAAATTTGTTTTGTATTCATACTTAAAGAATTGTGTTAATACTTTATATTTGTCACAATATCTCTCCAAAGGATGATGTCAAAACAGATATTTGTTCATTGACTTCAGCACAATCCCATCTACCACCGAAATCACTATATTATACAGTCCCTAGATTATCCTCTAGCTGTCTTTCAATTAACATTAGCCTCTCTAGACTAACCCTTTCAGCCACAGTCACATTTGTAAATCAGCAGTTAGTTATGCTCCTTATAATTTGTTACCATCAACTCTACCCATTTCCACATATATGCAGCCAAACTTAGTAAGCATTCTACATACATTCAGCATCAGTTCCCCCCTTCTCAACCTACATTCTGTCTCCTACTAGCCTTTACTCTATGGTTTAACTCCATAAGTTTACTCATAGTGTTTCGTTCATGTCAGTGAGACCATAGAATATTTGTCCTTTTGTGTCTGGCTTGTTTCACTTAACATAATATCCTCAAGGTTCATCCATGTTGTCATATGTATCCCAGGTTCATTTCTTCTTACCGCCAAATAGTATTCCATTGTAATTATATACCACATTTTGTTTATCTCTTCATCGGTTGATGGGCATTTAGGTTGTTTCCATCTTTTAGCAATTGTGAATAATGCTGCTGTGAACATCGGTGTGCAAATACCTGTTTGAGTCCTTGCTTTCAGTTCTTCTGAATATATTTCTAATAGTGGGATGCTAGGTCTTAAAGCTCTAATGGCCTTATTGCCTCTAAAGTGAAAGGCAAAATGAACTGCTGATAATGTTTGTGTGGAGGGAGTTGGAGGGGAATGGATTTGGAGACTTAAGGAGATTGGTGAAGATTTGAAATTGATGCTGTGAGGATTGAGAGTGGCAACTAGATAGAAATAGGTAAAAGGCTAACATCCTATGTTCCCCTACCTCCACACACACCTCCCCCCCCACACCCCACACCCCACACATACTTTTAGGTATTTCCCAGGGGTTTATCTTCGTTTTCTTCCTCTCATTGAAGATTTAATAGGATCAAATTAAATTCCTTGCCCTTCCCTTTTCTTTGTACTGTCAGCCTCTTGAAAGTAGAACAGTCTGTTAATTAGCTACACTGATATAGGAAAACTAGATAAATTGAAAACATCAAATAATCTAAAAATAATTGATATTGGGATGATGGTTTCCTGAATTTATATTGATTATAAATGACCTAGTTATTCTGGCAATACACTGTACTTTAGAAGTTAATACCTAATTATTTCGGTCAGAAATTCTAATAAGACTTTTAAAAAAATTTTAATTAATTAATTTATTCCCCACCCCTTTGTTGTTTCTCACTTGCTGTCTGCTCTCTGTGTCCATTTGCTGTGTGCCTTCTGTGTCTGCTTGTCTTCTCTTCTCACCTCTTTAGGAGGCACCGGAAACCGATCCTGGGACCTCCGATGTGGGAGAGAGGCACTCAATTGCTTGAGCCACCTCAGCTCCCAAGACTTTTTTATAATCAGTCTGTGATTATTTACTATTCATCTTATGGGCCAAGCCTTTAGGAAGGCTGTACTGAATCTTGACTCAACCAGAATGTGCTCTCTGGCTAACATTTCTGGTTATATGTCTTACTCCTATCCTTCTTCTGTACTTCCACTCTGATCCATTGAAAGAGATTGAAGAGTAGAAGAAAAGCTACAAAGGAGTCTTTCCCCCTTTCTTCCCTCTTACCACAAAGGTTCTATAGAAATTTTTAAAGTATTTTTAGATCTAATTAACCATAGATAATCTCTATTTGTTGGGGCATGTAATAACTTGAAAAGGAAAAAGAAATACAGTGAATATCTGTAATGCTACTTGAATGAGGTTTTCTAAGTAAATTAATATTTTAGGTCTTATTCTGGTACCTTAGGGTTCCGTGGAGGTGCCTTGAGAATTATGACAGGAATTAAGGGATCGAGCTCCCCACACCACCCTCCCCTATGCCAGAGCAGTTCAACTAAATCCATTTACTTTTTCCTTCTTTTTTTTTTTTTTAATGTGGTAGGTTTTTCTGCATAAAATTTAAGAAAAGGTTTTGCTATTTTAAATAAAGTAGAAAATCACTCACCTAGATACCTAAAATTTAGCCCAATTAATTCAGAAACTACAAATGTTTAATGAAAATCTATGCTGTGTGCATATAAACATTTAAAATATAGTTTACCCTTTAGTTGATGACTCAAGGTCATCAGAAATATGATTAGTAAAAATGATAGGTATCATTTATTGCATACCTACTAAAGTGTACTGTAGTAAGAAGCTTTACCACTGCATTTTCTTTCATTTTCACAATAACTTGGCAAGGTACGTATTTGTCCCCCATTTTACAAATAGAGAAACTGGGGTTCAGAGATATTATATGCCCAAGATTAAACAGATAGTAGGTGACAGAGCTGTTCTTTGGACTGGGTCTGTCTGACTTGAAAACCAGTGTTCCAGTCACCAACCTACATTTCCTTTTAGTCAGTGCAGGGGTGTCTTTAGAGAATATCAAAGTGCATAGACCTGCTTGCCCTTAAACTGAGAATTCCACCCAAACCATTTGAGTTGAAATATCTTTTTATTCTGTTTCCTTTGGATATCCCTGCCGTTATTTGTTGCTACTCACATTGTATGCCCTTTTTGTACCTGCCATCAATTATAGATCCTTTTCTGTTATCCACAGCTTCTTCTAACCATTACTTTCATTCCTCTTTGGTCTCTAATTTTTTCCCCACTAGTTCTTGCTTGCTTCTTTTCTTAGTCTGTTCAAGGATTTGATATTAGGAAGACTTCAGCTTGACAGCTATTGTTAATTAATGTGAGTGAGCACTTACGACAGTGAAAGGTATAAAACTGCTGGACTGCTTAATAACATTTTTATGGCCATGCTATGATTTTTTAAAAATGATTTTTAAGTTCCTGGCTCTTTCAGATGTTGAGAGTAATTTTTGATTGCCAAGTAATTGAGTTTTTCTTATATAAGAGAAAAGTATTTTGAAAATGGTGGCAGTCAACAGCTTTGACTACCAAAAGAAAATGTTTCCTAGAGGTGTTATATATTTTGACTAGAAGACCTGATGTGAATGAAATTGCTTTATGTCTCTGCTTCTAGCAGCATGAAAGGTATTCTTTTGTTCATATGAAAATAACTTTGGTTGATTTATTATTGATTGGTTAAAATGAACGTAAAGGAATTTGCCTTATTTGTTGACTAAGTTTATTACCTTACACTTTACTTCTTCATTCATTTGTTATCTGCCTGACTCAAAAACACTCCTGTTTAGATTTTGTATCTTACAAATTGCCTGAAATATGAGGTTTGCTTTGCTTTCATAATAGATGCAAATTTTGCTATTTTTAAAATAAAATTGACAATTGTTTTAGCCAACTGGAAGATTGAAGAAAGTCCAGTATCTTTAAAATCATGTGTGTATGGTCCTAGTTTTATTTTCTTCTCTAGTCTTAATTTTTGTTAAGTGTAGAGTGCTCATTAGGACTTCTGCTTGATATAAATCAAATTGTGTCAAACTGTGACATGAAAAATAATATATACTATACAGAAGTTTAACCCTGAATATGAAAGATGTTATGATAATAAACCAAAGAAAGGTGTATAAAGGACAATAATTCTTTAGAAAATGGTTTTAGTAAGGAGGTTTGCTTTTTCTTTTTAGTCTTAAAGAAGAAACAAAAGTAATGCTAGATTTTATTTTAGAATCTTTCTTTTTCTTTATCTTATTCTTGAGTAAGGTGTATAGAATTATGATATAATCTCAATACTTTTATGTTAAATTTTATATTAGGATTACTATCAACATGACTTTTGTTAAGGTCTTTTAAAACCAAATAGATAAGTGTTTCATGCAAAGCTTTTTTAAGAGTCTTCCAAATAAGAAAAAAGCAAGTTAGCTTATAAGTAAAATGTTTTCACATTATTTTATTTCCCTACTTTAAACTCTATCTGTATCTCAAATAGCTAACTTCACTAAAATAGGTGGAGTATTTATAAAAAACTTCCTGGATTAATTGACATATTGATTTCCCAAAGCTCTCCATTCCTTCTGTGATGCCTCTTGACCAATGATCATGGTTTACGACCCGCAGTAAACAGCATTTGGAGAAGGTTGCTCTCCAAAGTGCATTCTTACTCCTCTACCCATCAGTGAGATTATAAGCTTACCCAAAATCAGTGATGCTTGTTCCCAAACCTGCCCATTGATTCTTGTTATTGTAATTACATTAATTTTTAATGTTTATCAATTGATGAAATTTGAGTGTAAAACGTAGTTTCCCAGAAGTTAAAAAGACTGAAAAAAATAAAATTCTAAATTCTACACTCAGATTATTTCACCAGAATTGTCAAATTTTTATCTTTAAGTATTCAACTTGAAATCACAGTTGATATGTAATGGATGTGAAATGCCATGCAGATCTCACAGTTGACAGACCCATATTCTAAAAGAAGCCTTGGTTCTACATGAAAAGATTGTCAAATGGGTAATATTAAAATGTGCTTTTTAAGGTACTAGTGTTGCCAGATTTTCTCTAGGTTCTTGGCTAAGCTATGAGAAATGAATTTCCAGAGCAAGCCAGGTTAGTTAGGCCAGTAATTTATTAAGGAATGGAGAGAAGAGAAATGGGAGAAAATAACAGATCAAGGGTCTCAGGTGGAGAGGAAGGGGCTGAAAAGTGATAAAGAGGGCTGATTTACAGACTACAGTTCCCCATTACAGATTATAAATCCCCAGGTTTACTTGCGTGTTGCTCTAGGCTGGGGTGGGGGGAAGAAGCCCAGAACAGGGAGGAAGAAGGCAAAAGCACGGGAGAAGAAGGCAAGAGCAGGAGCCAGTTTGGCGTTTGTGCTTACTTTTTTAACCATTAATTATTCCGCCTCTTTGATAATAAAAGGGGAGGAGTCCCGGCTGTTTGCTGTTTTGATTGATTACCCCACCCATCAATCCCCCAGAAGGGTCCGATGATAAGGCCCCTGGAGAATATCCGGTGCTTCTCCTCGATTCCGGAGGAAGTCTCATTGTGGATGGGATTTCTCAAAGGTCTTCCAGCAGCCATCTTGTGGGTGCCAATGGTCACGTGTTCAATGGCAGCAGTTTTTCTCCCAGGTTCCAAATCCGTCTCATTATTCCCTAACTAGCCTGTCTCACTAATATAACTTTTTAAAAAAAAATCCTTACCTTAGCTGAGTGCTGTTAACCAACCAAAGATCACATAAAAAGGCATCTACTGTTCTTTGGATCAAGTTTCCTAATATTCATACTATCATTTTAAAGAAGATTGCAACCAAATGGTTGTCTGCCCTATCCTTAAACACTGAAGGGCATACTACTACCTTCTATTCCATTTCTGGGCATCTCTACCTATTAAAATTATTAATTATTCCCTCCTCTGTGTACCCACAGCACTTAGTTCATCTATTTTTTAAATGAATAACACATTGGTGTTATCTGGTTACATGTATGGGTCTCCCAGTGGACTCTGCACTTCTTATCCCTAATGTCTTGCATAGTGCTTGTTTATAGCAGTATGTGATAAATGTTTAAGGGCATGCCTTTTTTAACTTCTAGAATTGACTGAGAGTCAAATAATACCCATTGCATTAAAGATATGTTAAAATGGACAGCTCCATCCCCTGCATTGGGAGTATAAATTTGCACACACTTTTCCAAAGGGCCGGTTTGCAAAATATGTATGATTAAAGTTTTAAAATACTTCAATGTAATTACATTTCTTGGAATTTAAGAATCAGATAGACAGACAAACTTCGGGTATGATATTTGTTGCAAAATTGTTTATAATAGTGAAAGATTGGACCCAACCTATATTTTCAAATTAGGGGATTCAACCAAATTTGATATGTCTATATGGTGCAATGCTACATTAAAAATATTCTTAAAGACTAATGACATCAGACAATGCAAATAATATAATCCTAATACATTTTAGTGCATTAAATTGGCCCATTGTTTCAACTTGCCATGATCATTTTGATCTTGATTCTGTGTCCATCATATATATCATTGCACTCACTTCTGTGTTATCAATAAATTTAATATGTACACTATCTTGTTTATCCAAGTTATTAATAAGTATTAACATTGTAGGAATGAGATTTCAACTATACAGTAAATCACTAGAAACTGGCTTGGTTCATATGCTTCACTCTCTTGATCCATGTGATTGTTTCTTGCCTACTTAATGAAAATAGTTTGGTCATGGGTCTGCAACGCTAGAGAAGGACTCAGTTTGCCCAGCCTTTAGAACTCTTAATTCTTGACATTTCCATCTTTACTCTGTGCTTCAGTGGACATTGCTTTCTCCCATTTGCCCTGCTGTAGCAAACTCCTGGCCATTGTTTTCCAAACTTCTTGTCTCCACTTGGGCATAATGGGAATTATGTAATTATAGCAGTTACCAAGTAGCTTCTCAGCTGCTCCAAAACTAATTTTTTTTTCTCCATCCACTTCTTTACTTTCTCTTAACTAGATTTGACACTTAGAAAGCAATGTCATTAACAGTGAAACTGATTTTAATCTATGAAATTATGTACTTTTACAAAAAGATGAGGTGCTTCTAGTTAAAAATTGCTTTTAGTAGATGCTGTTTTGACAAAATTAAGTGTGATTTATTATATAAGCAAAATATACTTAATTACATCTTATGCTTGTGGTCTATGGGATAAAGAAATATACGTCAGATAAATGTTGGCTTGAAAAATATATACACCTTGGCAAAATTGGAAGTCATAAAACCTATGATCTTGCTGTTTGTTCCAGTTATTGTCATTGAGAATTGTATTTAAAGCTTTCTTTGACTTGAAAATTGTACTAGTGCCTCACTAAATTTAATAGGTACCCTTCTCCACCTTTCCCCATTAATTGTTATATGGAAGCTGATGATGAGGCAATATTTATTACTTTCGTATGCTCTAAAGGGCTTATATAAAACCCACAATGACTTCCTCAAGTAAAAAAAAATAAATTTCTTAAATTTTGTATCTCTTGCCTACCTTGTGAGGGTCCTGTAATTGACCCTTTATAAACACAGTGCAATACTTCACATTACCACCTGTCAAAAAAAGGTTTTTAAATGGCTAAATTAAAAAAAAAATTTTTTTTTTTTTCTTGCCCTGTAATCTTGGCATTGTAGCAGTTTGCGTGTGAGGTAATACGAGAGAAGCCAGAGGTATGGAGGTGGTTAACTCATTCTATTCAAATAGCTCAGAGCTCCCTGCTGCTGCCATCATCATCAAACAGCTCTTTGGAACCCTCTAATTCCAGTCTCTGTGAGTTCTCTCTGTTTTCCTTGTCAATTTCCAACTTGCATTTTTAGAAATACTTGCTTAAAATATTTATCTCCTACACAGAAAAATAACAATTCTCAAGTTGTCCAATATCAGTGGAACCCCTAATTAATGGAAAACATTCCCAAAATTAAATGTAAAGATAATAATAAATATTTAGGCCTAACTTAGAATAAATGTTAGGGAAGGGCTTATCTATAGACCTTTTATAACAATTTAATCCTAATGATACCCAACCCCCTTTTTTGAGACCTTTGTAAAGACTTATAAACTTGTTTGACTTTTAACAATGCTAGTAAATCATAATCACCTCACACTCAGCCTGTGTTTCTCTCTACAGTAGTTTCTCTAGCTGGTATAAACAAGGTTATGTACTAAATGGTTATGTGAGTTCAAGGCTAATAGTAAGTAAGGAAAAATAACTTTTCCAGAAAAAGCACATGAGGAAGAAATTATTTCTCTATGTCACTAAATGAATACTCCATAACACAGAGGAAAGTAACTGTAGGGATTAATCAAAAATGTTTATGTGCTTTGTATTTTAACAAATCTGTATTGTGAACTTTCATTAGAGGCCAGGGTGGCCTTTTGAGAGTGTCTCTATTAATAAGGCTATGTAAATTCTTAATCCTCTCTTTTGCTATTATTATGTTGAGAATATAAAAATGAATAATTGAAGATTGAAAAATGTTTCTGAGCATATTGTTTGGAAGAATTTTTGGGGCAAAATCAGTATCCTTTCTCTGCTGAAAACAGTATCTAAAAAGAGAGAAAGTGAACAGGCAGCTGGTATTGTTAGGAAGGTTGGGCTCAGGGCTTTGTGTAACTGCAGGGTATTTAAAGGTCTCCTTGGAAACACAAACTGTTTGTGATACCAATTGGTGCTTGTGTTTCAATGACGTCATGCAATTTACAGATCCACACAATGGGTCTCTTGTTTGTGGACCTAGAGAGGAGTTCAGATCCTTTTGGAAAAGCACCTGAATACCCAAAGGAATTGAGGCTTAATTGTGTGTATTTTCTCTTGGGCTTTAATGTTAAGAAGCAGTAACAACCTTACTATCCATTCCTTAATCTTTTGAGTTTGGATTCAACCCTAAAAAAAAATAAAAAAAAAATAAAAGTAATAACACTTTTCAGTGTTTTACATTCTTGTGCTTGCATTTGAGCAATATATACACACTTGGACTAATCTAAACTTGTAGAGATACAGATGTAGAGGATTAATTACTCTTCTTAAATTTAGTCAGTGGTAAGAGCTTTATAAAACTATTTGAATTAAATGGCTAGATTAAAACAGTGCTATTAAAAATATATTTTTTTCCTTGTATTTTGTTGTTCCTTGTTGTTGTTAATCTGAGAGGGAATTGGTAGACTGACCTAAATGATATAAATTATGTTGATCAAAGAGACCTAAACAAAAGAATATGTTTCTGCCTTTATAGTTCACTTTTCCTTATAACTGTTTCTCTGGCCAAAAGGCTATGGGTTTGCTGACTCTTCTTTTGTAAATTTTGGATCAGGAATGATGTGTAGATTCATAGTGCAATGGTGCAACAGGATCTGTGTAATGGTATCAAGTGGGAGTTTCCTTTTGTTAGAATTAAACTGTACAGTTTGTTGTTTTCCCAGAATATTTCCAGGGAAAGGTATTTACATCAATCATTATAATCCTGAAGATCATTCACAGTTTAAATGTTATTGTTTCCTCTGACATTTAATATCTGACAGTTTTAAATAGGGATAACACTAATTCATTATTTCAGATAATGAATAGTGTAAAGAATAATAGCTAACATTTATTGAGGACTTAAAATATGCCAGACACTTACAAATGCTTGACATTCCTATTTAATCTTCACTACAACCCTATGATGTAGCTACCTATTGTGTCCCCCTCTCCATTTATTTTTTTAATTTTTTTTTGATGTTTTAGGTACCGGGGACCGGGATTGATGCCAGGACCTTGTATGTGGGAAGCCGGTGCTCAACTACTGAGCCACATCGGCTTCCCTGAGTTGGTTTTTTGGTTTGTTTTGCTTGTTTTGTTTTTTTTCTTACAGGAGGCACCAGGAACTGAACCTGGGACCTCTCATGTGGGAGGTAGGCACTCAACTGCTTGAACCACATCCGCTCTTGTTTCCATTTTAAAGATGAGGAAACTGGGGCACCAAGAGGTTAAGTTTCCTGACCAGAGTCTCACAGCTAGCAACTGACAGAGTAGGGATTTCCTTTCAGGCTGTATGGTAGTTTGAAGTTTTTATGGATCCCAGAAAATCGTGTCCTTAGAGCTAATCCATTTCTGTGGGTGTAAACCTATTGTAGGTGGGATCTTTTGATTAGATTACTTCAGTAGGGTATGACCCAGGGTGGGTCTTAATCATCTTACTGGAGTCCTTTTTAAATGGGATGAATATGGAGAGAGACACAGAGAGAAACCCACAGAAGCACAGAGAAAAAGCCTCAGGAGAAGAGAGAGAAAGCCACAAAAGCAAGGAGATGAAATCAGTGGAACCCAGGAGAGAGGAAGCCAGAAGCGGAAGCAATGTAACCCAGAAGAGAAGAGAGAGACCAGCAGACTCCATGTGTTGGTCTTCAGGGAGAAAGCATTGCCTGATGATGCCTTGATTTGGACACTTTCATGGCGTCAGAACTGTAAGCTTTGCAATTAAATAAATTCCCATTGTAAAAGCCTGCTCGTTTCTGGTTTATTGCTTTTGGCAGCTTTTTTTTTTTTTTCTTCAGCAAATGAAAACAGGCTGTCTGACTCCAGAGTCTGTGTTCTTAACCACTTGACCAAGGTGCCTCTCAAGAACAATGAGAATAATGAGAGCTAACATTTACTGAGAACTTTTTATGTGCCAAAAATTATTCTCAGGTCTTTTTAGTGTGTTAACTAAATCAAATAATGTAATTTGTGGGCATGGGTCTTGCCAGGGCAAGAAAAAGAAAAGATATCTAAATTGGAAAGGAAGAAATAAAATTATCTAGGTTTGAAGATGGCATTGTCTTATATATTAAAAAAAACTAAAGAATCCACAAAAAACTATTAGAACTAATAAACGAACTCAGCAAAGTTGCAAGATACAAAATAAGCATGCAATAATCAGTTGTATTTCTATACACTAGCAATGAACAATATGAAAAGAAAATTAAAACAATAACATTTACAGCAATACTACTTATATACCCAAAAGAAGTGAAAACAGTGACTCAGGCAGACACTTATATGCCAGTGTTCATAGAAGCATTACTCACATAACCAAAAGGTATAACCCAACCCAAGTGTCCACTGACAGATATATGGATAAACAAAAGGTGCTATATACGTAGTGGAATATTATTCAGCCATAAAAATGAATTAAGTTCTGATAGATGATTTAACATGGATGAACCCTGACAACATTACACTAAGTGAAATAAGACAGACTCAAAAGGACAAATATTGTATAATTTCATTATATGATACAACTAGAATAGGAAAATTCCTAGAGACAGAAAATAAACTAGAGATTACCAAGGAGGGGTGGGTGTGGGGGCAATGGGGAGTTAATACTTAATGGGTACAGAATTTTTCTTTTTCTTGCCTAATTGGTCTGTCTAGAACTTCCAGTACTATATTGAATAGAAATGATAAAAGTGCACATCCTTGTCTTTTCTTGATCTTAGCAGAATCTGGGATCTTTATTTAAAGTAAGCTTTTTATTGAAGTGTGATATACACAGAGAAACATGCATAAATCCTAAACATATAGCTTGATGAATTTGCATTTTAGTCCCGCTCAAGAAACAGAATATTAACAGCACCCCAGAAGCCCACCTTATTCCCTATACTGGTATCTAACGAGTAACTACAATCCTAATTTTAACACTGTAGATTAGTTGTGTCTGTTTCTGAACTTCATATAAGCCATGCTTCCTTTGCTCAACATTATATTTGTGAGCTTAATCCATGTTGTTACATAAGTTACAGTTCTTTCATTCACATTAGTATATAATAGTCCATCTTCTGAATTACCACAGTTTATCCATGCTTCCATTGGTGGATATTTTGCATTGTTTCTAGTTTGGGGCTATTATGAATAGTGCTACTGTGTGCATTCTTGTACATGTCTTTTGGTGAATATGTGTCCACATTTCTATTGGGTATACCTAGGAGTGGACTTGCTGGATATGCATTTATTCAATTTTAGTGAATACTGTCAAAAAGTTTTCCAAAGTAATTGTACCAGTTCACACTCCCACCAACAGTTGGTCCATGTCCTCATCAATACTTAGTATCTTTTTCATGTTAGCCATTCTGGTGGACATGAAGAGATGTCTCACTGTGGTTTTAATTTGCATTTCCCTGATAACTAATGAAGTTGAGCATCTTTTCATATGTTTAGTGGACATGGGTATTCTCTTTTGTGTGTGACTAAAGTATTTTGCTCGTTTTCCAGTTGGCTTGCCTGACCTTTACTTAACAGAATACATACACTGGTTTTCCTCTCCCCTGTCCATCTTTTCTGAGGCAAGAACTTTTGGCTATTTTAGTTTTTTATTCTGCCATTTACACATCTTCTTATCTAAATAATATACATATTCTACTGCTTTTTTGATTCATCAATTTTAGACATTTTCTCTTGATTTCCTGTTTTGATCGATGTGTTAGCTGTCATATACAGCCATCCCCTCTGCCTTTCATTCAATTCCCAACTGCCTCATCATAGTTATAATTTTTAAAATTAAATCAGTATTCATTGTTTACATTATTATGCCTTTGCTGGGCATGGTTAAATATCATTCTTATATTTCTTTTCTTACTATTTGTTGGGTCTTTTTTCCTGAAGTTAATAATTGCCCTATTTCTTTTCTTTTTTGTTTAGTTTTCTTTATTCCTATTACCAATTCTTCCCATACCTTCTTATAGCTTCACAGTGCAGTTTTAATTCAAGGTCGATATCAGATAATCTATCAGATCCAGTTTTACTTTGTTGTGTTTTGTTTTTTCTTGGAGCCATCCATTATGGAGACCCCTATTCTTTCATTTAGGCCTATTTCCTGAGTAACTATCTACCTGGGTCTCTTTTTTGTTGTCTTCCTTGGAACTCCCTTTCCCTTTCTCCTAG
>JAQZBX010065300.1:0-16359 GCA_029593785.1 Cabassous unicinctus | reverse complement strand
TGTGATAGCCTCTCCAGGCAACTACAGTAACTTTTGGACCACAGAGACTAGATTGATGCACACACCTGTGGCCCCATTCCTGCCCCTCGCAGGGCAAGTGGGGGTGCAATTCTGTGACAGCCTCTCCAGGCAACTACAGTAACTTTTGGACCACAAAGACTAGATTGTTGCACACACCTGTGGCTCCATCCCTGCCCCTAACAAGGTAGGAGGTGGGGCAGTGCTTCAGCAGCCTCTTCAGGCAACTGCAGTCACCTTCGGCCTACACTACTTATGGATTGCCCACCCTGTAGCTCCATCCCCACCCTGACAGGGAAAGAAGGGGTACAGTGCTGTGACAGCCTCTCCAGGCAACTACAGTAACTTTTGGATTACAAGGACTAGATTGCTGTATAGAGTTGTGGCTCCATCCCTGCGCCTGGAAGGAGGGGTGTGGTGGTGCTTCATCAGTCTATCTAGACAATTACAAGTCAGTTTCACCTCACAGGACTCAGTTTACTGCCCACACCTGTGGCTTCATCCCCACATCAGGCAGGGTAGGAAGGTGCATAAAGCTTCATCAGTCTCTCCAGGCACTAGAGGTAGTCTTGGCCTTCATGGCTTGGATTACTGCACAGGGCTGCAGCTTTGTCTCCACACCTGGCAGGAGAGAAAGTAAGGGGAGATTCATCAGTTCCTGGGGCAATGCAGGCAATTCAGTCTCCAAGGCTTACAGTACTACCTCACCGTTGGCTCCGACTCTTCCCCCCAGCAAGGGAGAAAGGGCAAGAAACAGACAAGAGCTGAAGAAATTCAGATTGTATAAACATGAGCTATTATAAAGTTCTAAAATATTAATAAGTTGAATCAAATATCTAAGAGAGGCTATAGTAAAAGCCAATCAAATAGAAAGTCTAATTATAAAGACAGAAACTAAGCCCAGAATAAATACATCAAGAAAATCAGATTCTGAGACACCAACAAAAAATTACTGGCCATACTAAGAAACAGGAAGATATGGCCCAAAGGAACAAACTAAACATCCAGAAGACACAAGAGAGTTAAGACAACTAATCAAAGATGTTCAGACAAATCTCCTTAATAAATTCAATGAGATGGATAAAGAGATTAAAAATATTAAGATGACATTTGGTATGCAGAAAGAAAACTTGAAAGCATACATAGAAAAATAGCAGATCTTATGGGAAGGAAAGGCACAATAAATGAAATAAAAAATACACTGGAGATTTTGGCTGAAATGAGTCATCTTGAAAGATTGTTAGTTGGAGCACAGCTGGAGGATAATATAGGGAATGTATAACAATGATTTTGGCAGTAGATGAGGACTGTGTTTAATAATATAAATACAGGAATGTTCTTCTACTACAAGAGATTAAGAATATGGTGATGCATGGGAAAATATAAAGAGTGCAATTTATAGATTATGCTTAACAACAACATTGTAATGTTTTTTGTAGCAAAGTTGGTACTATAGTCATGTTAAAGGTCAAAAAAAAGGATATGGGGTTTGCTTTGTGAGATATGATTAAGCACTTCTTTCTCTTCATTTTTTTTTCATTAATAAGGGGATCTTGACTATATCACATAACTAATCGGTTATTACTATGTGTATCTTTCTGGCACCTAGAGAAACATTTGAGTTAGTAGATGGAATTAAGTGAGATAAAAGCCTGAACAGAACTTTTTAAGAGTAATGCTTCCATAAATTGTTAAGCAGCCTTTTTTGTTATTTTAATTTTTGAATTTGAAATAAACTTTGAAAAAATATACAAGGAAGGCATATAACAGCAGCTTTGAAGAGGTAGAAGAAAGATCAGTGATCTTGAAGACAACACCACTGAAAGCAAATACACCAAAGATCAGATAAAGAAAAGAATGGAAAAATTGAACAGAGTTCTAGGGAAATAATCACAGAAGAGATGTGCACAAATACATGCCATGGGTGTCCCAAAAGGAGAAGATAAAAGAAATGGGGCACAAGGAATATTTGAGGATATGGTAAAAAAAAAATTCCCAACTCTTTTGAGGGACATAGATATCCATGTCCAAGAAGCATATGGTCTCTAATCTAAATAAATCTCAATAGACCTACTCCAGGACGCATACTAATCAGAATGCCAAATGCCAAAGATAAAGAGAATTTCTAAAGCAATAAGGGAAAAAAATTCATCACGTACAAGGAATGCCCAATAAGACCATGTACAGATTTCACATCAGAAACCATAGAAGCAAGAAGGCAGTGATACGCTATATTTAAGATAATGAAAAAGTAAAACTGCCATCCAAGAATCTTATAGCAGGCAAGATTGTCTTTCTAAAATGAAGGCAAGTTTAGAATATTCAAAGATAAACAGAAACTGAGAGAGTTACTCAACAAAGAACAGCCTTGAGGCATTACTAAAATGAGTGCTTCAGCCCTTAAAGAAAAGCCAGAAGAGAGAGACTTGAAGGAATTCTAGAAATGAAGATTATCAGTAGAAGTAACTAGAAGTGTAAAAGGAGTTGTGAGAATAAGATATGACAGATAAAACCCAAAGGTCAAATTAGGGGAAGTAAAAACTGCATTTAAAGTAATAACATTGAATGTTAATGGATTAAAATCACCAATCAGAAGACACAGATCGGCAGAATGCATAAGAAAATATGAACCATCTATATTCTGTCTACAAAGACTCACCATAGACTGAAGGATACAAAGAGATTGAAAGTGAAATGCTGGCAAAAGATTTTCCATAATAAAATAGAAAAAAAAAAAGATATTCCATGAATGCAGTAAACATGAGAAAGCTAGAGCAGGTATACTTGTATCAAATAAAATAGACATTAAAAACAAAGCTATTATTAGAGACAAGGAAGGACAGTATATATTAATAAAAAGGGCAATCAACCAGGAAGAGATAACAATTACAAATATTGTTATCTAACCAGGGTGCCCCCAAATTATTGAAATTTGAGAGTTCTTTATAATTGTGAAAAAAGGTCTAATATCAAATATGTCATTTGCAAATGTTTTCTCCTTTTATGATATTTGTCTCTTCATGTCCTCCTAATGAATTCCAATTTATCAATGTTTTTATTTATGTGATCATGCTTTTGTTGATTATTGTGGTTGAATTTTTTTTATGTTCCTTACTAGTATTTAATAGTTTGGGTTTTAGGTTAATATTCATTATCAATTTTTGGTCAATGATTATTCATGATACAAGGTATTAATCAAAGTTCAATTTTGCAAATGTATTTCCAATTACTGCAGCTCCGTTTTCTTAGAACAGCATCATACACTTTATAATACACTCACATTTATATGCAATTTTCACATTTACAAGAACAAAAGGCAAAGAACTGCAAAGTATATAAGCAACTGCATAATCCATCACATTCAATAGCTAATATTGTTGTCCTCGTTCCCCATTTTCTGAATCCAGAAGAAAACTGTAAATGCCATCTAGCTTGTGGACTTCACTTTTAGTAATTGGAAACTATGTAGTTCTGCACATGACTGGGTTTCCACAGACATAAACTGAAACGCCATCATGTTCCAGGCCGAACTGGCTAGAAGGAAGCCATCCATTGCTGATTGAGTTTCATTGCTGCTGAAAAACAAACTCTCTAGGGTTTCAAAATCAGAATTCATGGTCTGTGTTTCTGTACTGTTCAACTGAATTTTCTGTTCTAGAGCAAGTAGGGTTTTAGCAGCGGAAATCCCTTCTGTTTGAGTTTCTGTGTCAGATGAATCAGTGCTCATAGAAAAGCTGGGGTGTTTTGCAATACTGCCCAGAGACAGATGAAGCTACTTTCTAAAAAGTTTAAGTCTGCCTGTGTCTGTGCATCAAACATTTTAAGTCCTAAGAAATTAGAATTTCCCCTACAACTGTGGGACTTGGAAGAGATGTTTACAAGTAAAAAGTCAATTTGGGTTTCTATGTCCAGGGATTCCAAGACTGGCTCAGTGTTCATATTGCTAAGTTCACTCTCTTCTGTTTAAGTTTCGATATTTGAGGCAGCAAAGAACACTTCAATATAAAAATCTATTCCAGGATTCTGTGTAGGGCTAGATGGGAGTGTGTTTCAGGTTCTGGGTTCATGTCAGACAAAAGGTTGTGATTATCCAATGTCTGACCAGGCAGGCTACTTGATAAGATGTTTTCTAAATCACTTAATAAATCTGTGTTTTGAGTCTGATTATATATCATGTTTTGTGAAGGAAGCATCCTATTCTGTTCATGGATGTTTACAACTGTTGCAGATTTCTCCATATCTTGACTTAAAACCTTAAAGGCATTCTGAGGTAACAAACCATAAGTTACAGTCTCTGCTACCAAACTGTTGCTTATAATATTGTCTATAGAAGCCCTATATGATGAATAGACATTCTCAAAAATCTCTCCACACATCACCACTAAGTCCATGTGCACCTGATCATCTGTAGAACTTTGCATTCTGCTGGTCTGAGTGAGTATCTCTGGAGATCTCACCTGACTAGAACCTAAAAATGCATCAGTCTGAGAGGCTATTGAAGTTACTTTAGAACAAGGCAACAATGATTTGAGTGTGAACACTAACAGAAAGTGAAACCTCAGAACCAAATGGTCAAATCAGTTTGAGAACAAGATGACACAGAGAAATCTGGGACAACACATTGTGCAGAAGGCATAAGGCTTTGTGAAGCTTAAGACAGATTTGTTTGCACGGTGAAGAAATGCTGTTTCTCTGATATGAGTTCCCTAGTTTTTGTAAAGTAGTAGGTGGACTTTTACCCAAGTTCACTTGAACCCCTGTACTAATTGGCTAAACAGCAACAGGATTCACAATTTTTGAGAGAGGTAGGCTCTCCTGAAGAGAGCAAGCCTCTGAATCTAGGCTGAGGGTCATCGTTCCTATGGACAAGGGAGGTAAGTGGATTGGATGGTACCCACGGCTGAACCCAGAAAATAGACACCGACAACCAAAGGCTGAGAGGAGGAGTCTGCTGTAGGCACAAAGACAGGCATAGGAGAAAACTTCATGACAGGCCGTTTAACCAAAGCTACTTTGGGCTTTGGTAAAACCAGCTTCTGAGAATATCTTGAAACTGTTGTAAGAGTCTGTTTTCTGGCATTAAAGCTGCAAGAATCTTCAAAAGAAGCTACTAGCTTTATTTATGAAGTTTCTAATTCTTGAGAGTCTGGTCTAGGGGTGGTTTATTGATCAATGATTCAGTGGTCTTTTTTGACAACTTCATGGAGTTCTCCATTTTCCTTTTCTTATTAGATAGATCCCAGTGCTCAGCGGGGATCTAATGGCCAGTTAGAGGTAGTTGTGAAACTGCAAGGCCGTTTTGCTGTCTCTAAGGACAGCCACATGTGCACTGGAAGGTCTTGCCACAGTCCTACGCATGTCCATTCAGTACCATTTGAATTGCTGCACTTAATACATTTAAGATTCTTTTAGTTTCGTACCATTTGAATTGCTGCACTTAATACATTTAAGATTCTTTTAGTTTCATAAAGTGTCCTTCCCCAACTGGGGGACATTTGTGCCTCTGTTTTCAAAAGCTGCTTTCTGCTGCTGATGCCTCTAGTTATGTTTGGCAAGTCATTAGAATGCCTACTAGGTTCATATCATCTTCGTTTCATCTTCAGAGAAGTATATTTAAGACAAGTGAAATACCTGCAGGCTGTGGCTCTTGACCAGATGCATGTTGAGCACGGAGCTGTTGGGCAGGATCTTACCGCAGCTGTGCAAGCTGCACAGGATGTGGGTGCGCACTGTCCAGGACAGCTCCTTCACCTACAGATACATCAACTTCTTGGCAGGCGGCGACGGAGCTGATGGGGGCTGCCTCTCCGCAGTTGAACGCGGTTCCGAGTGACCCCAGGGCTCGAGGTGCTGGCCTCTTCCCTCGCGGCTGCCAGGACTGCCGTCTTCCCCACGCCAGAGCCTCGAGGCTCTCGGCCTCCACCTCAAAGGCTGCGGTGGCCTCCGCATGGCAGCCTGGCCTACCTCACGAGTCTGCAGCTACATTTTTATTTTTTTCTTTGCTTTTTGTTTTTTTTATTGTGGGTAAAAATCAAATTTTTCACATTACATACCAATATTTGTAAAATGATATATAAATACATATGCATATATGTGCATTTGTTTACATAAATGTTATTTGTTATAAATATATATATTTTAAAGGTGCTTAGATTACCTAAATATTACTCAGAAATTACAGGGATTTCCATGTTCCCCACCTCCCACACCTCCGACAACATCCCACACCACCATCCCTCATTCGTGTGGCACAACACCCGCAATGGATATACACATCCTGGGGCTCCATTTCTCCCTTGAATTACCTTTGCATGTTTATCAAACATGAATTGCCCATATAAGTTTGGATATATTTCTGAACTATCTATTATGTTTCTTAGAGCTATATGTTTATAATTTCTCGAATACAACACTTAATAATAAACCTAGAAATCATGTATAGTGAGTCCGCAACTTTGTGCTTTTTTGAAATCATTTTGGCTATACATTTTTTTTTCCTTTTCAAATAATTCTAAAATGTGCTTGTCAATTTCTACGAAAGCAATATTTTCGATTTGGTTTAGAACTTATTTGAATATATGGGTCAATTTGTGGGGATTTAAGATATAAATAATAATAATAATTATCACCTTCCCATTCATTTATATATCTCCCCATGTAGTTATATCTCCTTTGATTTCTTTCATCAGTGATTTTTTGTTTTCAACATATTACAGAGCATATGTTAGATTTATACTTAAGGCTTACATGGTATTTAGTGCTATTTTAAATTATACTTCAAAAAAATTTCAATTTCAAAATGTCCTTGCTTGTCTCTGCATATAATTATTTCATTTGTGAATAAATTTCATTCTGGCCTTTCCAGTATTATTCTTTTCATTTCTTTTCTTGCCTAATAGCACCAGTTAGGACCTCCAGCTGGTGATAAAAGAAGTGGTGGGAGCAGACATTTTTACCTTGTTCACATCTTGGGAAGAAAGCAATCAGAGTTTTTTGAATATGCAGGATGTTAGAAGTTGGATTTTGAAGATGCCCTGAGAAAGTTGTCTTCTATTCTTATGGTGCTAAGAGGCTTTAAAAAAAAAACAAAAACTAGAAGTTGAATTTTGTCAAAGTATTTTTGCATCAATTGAGATGATCTTATGATTTTATTTCTTTAGTCTTTTGATATGGTGAATTATATATATTGTTTCTGAATATTGATCCAGCCTTGTATAAACAGGATAAACCTCAAATGGTCATGGTATATAATTCTGACTTGCTAGTATCTTGTTGAAAACTGTTGCACATGTGTTTATGAAGAATACGTGCCTGTATATGTTGCATAATTGCTTTGTCTGGTTTTGGTATTAGGATAATAATGGCCTCATAAATTCATTTGGGAAGTCTTTCTTCCTTGTCTGTGTCTGGAAGATTTTCTGTAGAATTAAAATTATATTTAACACTTGTGTTTGGTAAAGTCATGAATAAAACAGTGAAGTCCTGGATTTTAATTGCTGGGAGAACTTTTACTATGAATTGAATTTTTTTCACAGATGAATGGATATCCACATAATATATTTCTTTTTGAGTGATCTTTGGAATATTGTGTTTCCAAGAAATTTGTTCATTTACTCAAAGTCATCACATTTATGTGAATAGAACTGTCCGTAATAGATCCTTATTATTATTTTCATGTCTGCAGTTCTGTACCACAGCTCCTCTTTCATTCCTGATATTTGGAATTTGTGTCTCCTTTCTTTCTGTTCTTGGTCACTTGGGGTAATCAATTTTATCACCATTTCTCAAAAATTTTTCAAAATTCTGCCTTTGATTTCAGTGATTTTTCTTAATTGTTTGACAGTTTTCAATTCCAATAATTTCTGCTGTTGTGTATATTATTTCTTTCATTGTGCTTGCTTTAGATTTCATTTGCTCCTCTTTATTGACTTTGTTTAGATGAAAGCTTATATAATTTATTTCAGATTTTTTTTTTCTTTTCTAGCATATGCTTTTGATGGTATGTCTAACTTTAAGCCCTGTTTTAATTGCATCCTACACATTTTGAAGTGCAGTAGTGCTGTTTTAGTTTAATTTAATTTAATTAAAAATATTTTTAAGTTTGGTTGTAATATCATCTTAGACCCTTGGTATTTTATTTGCAAATTCTCAATCTAAACTTTTGTTCACTTGACCTAGAACATTTCTGCTTATAAAAATCAAGTAGGAATTTAGTAGACTGCTTATCTATTTTACTTCTAGGTACCCCATGATCTATTAGCCAATGCCATAGGTGTCTGCATCTCAAACTATTTTGATTGCTGCTTTGAATCTACTGCTCATTGTAGTAGCCATGCCCACCTTGCCTTTGGCAATTAAGTGCTCCCACTTGGCTTCTGCCAAGCTGGGATCCAATCATACCCAAAGTGTTTAAGGATCCCAGTTCATTGACAGCAGTTCCGAAGGTAATATCTGACCTGCATAGAAGAGCAACCACAGAGCTCTTCAGAAAAGATGGAGTTAATCTTACAAAATTTTTCCTCAAATTCCTGGTGAAAGATATATACTTTGGGCATTCCTGAGGAGGATTAGCAGGCCTTTCTTGGTAATTATAATATTCCAATCTTTCTAAGCCATTAGATCTTCTCATCTACAATATACCAGGGCAGTTCTGGTATCTCATCCTCAGATAATATCAGCCATCTTTTTGTCCATGTTTCAGCCAGCCAATCAAACAAACTGTTAAAGCCCTTTCTAACACCTTGAACAACAACATTGAATCCAGAATCTCTCCTTACTGGGCCCATATCAATAAATTCAAGCTGATCCCACTTTATATTCCTTCCATCATTATCCCACAACCTTCATATCCATTCCCACATATATCCCCCTGGTTTTTGTCTACATAAATTGGAACACAAATGCAGGTCTTGTGAAGTATCACACATTTCCTCATGGGTCTCAATTTGTACTTCACCTGTGGGGGATTTGTTGCAACTTTAATCTAGTTATAGTCTTGAAGCAAAGAAGGGTGGTGGAGGTAGGTAACAAGAAGGATTAGAAGAGTCTTGCAAGCCAATTACTGCCGGACATTCCTTTGCAGTATCATTTCACCTAAAGTCAGCCTGGAGGGCAGGTGGCTGATTCCTTATGGCAGAGCATTACAGGTTTATCTAGCAAAAACTTTGCAGAATTTAGGATTTCAGTGTCCCCAGAGCCATCATTATCAACCCATATGTCTCCATTCCAATATTCAGGACTCCTATCCTTTCCAGTCAATGCCTTATGTTAATTGCAGACTTTAGCAGTTTGGTATTGTTTATGAATTCCAAAAATAGATATTGGATTATGTTTGTAAACTTGTCTGTTCCTCTGAGCATATTAAATATATATAAAAGATACTTCGACTACATAAATGTTACATAAAATGTGTAGGAGCTTCCCATATGCCCCACTCCTTATCCCTCAAACACTTTCCCACATTAACAACATCCTTCATTAGTGTGGTACATTTTGTTACAATTGATGAACACATTTTGGAGCATTGCAACTAATTATGGATTAAAGTTTACATTGTAGTTTACACTCTCTCCCACCCAATTCTGTAGGTTATGACAGGACATATAATGGCCTTTATCTGTCATTGCAATGTCATTCAGGACAATTCCCAAGTCCTGAAAATGTCACCATATTACACCTATTTTTTATAAAGATACTTAGGTTACATAAATGTTACATAACAAATATAGGGGATTCCCATATGCTCTACTCCCCACACACACCTGCCACATTTTCCCACATTAACAACATCCTTCATTAATGTGGTACATTCATTGCAATTGATGAACACATTTTGGAGCATTTTAACTAAGCATGGATTAAAGTTTACATTGCAATTTACACTCTCTTCCACCCTTTTCTGTAGGTTAAGACAAGATATATAACGACTTGCATCTGTCATTGCCATGTCATTCAGGACAATTTCCAGGTTCTGAAAGTGTCCTCACATTACACCTGTTTTTCCCTCTCCCTGCCCTCAGAACCTCCTGTGGCCACTGCCTCCACATCAATGATATAATTTCTTCTATTTCTAGAATCCAATAAGTCTATAGTAGACTACCACTAAGTCTACTTTAGACCATAATTCATTCCCCAATGCTGAGGATTCTGGGATGGTGATGTTCACTCCACCTCTAATTGACAGAGTGCTGTGATCCATTATGGCCAAAGGATGGGACTCTCTTGCTTGCAGTTGTAGACTCAGTTCATAGTTGTCCATCATCACCACCTTGTTAGTTGTCTTGGGTGAGACTAAGGAACTGGAGAGTGGGTGTTGCAACTCTGTTGAGATTTGAGGCCCAGCTGGCACATGGACATCCCAAAAATTTAAGTCTCTTCGATGTACACCTACCAACTCTAGTACTAATTATAGGTTCAAACAGAAGAACAGAAGAGACATGTGTAGGGAAAACACAACTGAGTCCAACTCTGTCACCCTGGGGAACATAAATTCCACAGTAGGACCAAATGGAAGACACAAAACAATTCTGTTATTTGCCTTGACTATAGATTCTGGATGTCTCCAAAGCCTTCAGGAGCCCCACTATTTGTAGTAGTATCTACTTTGGCAGTCAATGAGATCCTGCCAAGATGTGCATAAATGACCTCCCAAGTCACTTGAAATCTCTTAGCCATATAAACTCATTTGTTTTTACCTTTTCCTCCTTTTGATCAAGGTCTTTTTCCAGTTGACTTGCTAGTTTGTGCTTGGTAGTAATCCCTCAGTTACAGGGGAGCTCATCCCTGGGGGTCATGTCCCACACATGTGGGAAGGTAATGTATTTATATGCTGAGTTTGGCTTAGAAAGAGACCACATTTGAGCAAAAAGTAGGCTCCAGGGAGCAACTCTCAGGCACCCTATCATACCAGGCTAAGTTTCCATTTCAAGAGTAAAGTTTCAAAGCACAATCATCAATAACAAAGGCCTGTCAAAGGACCATCCTACTTTACCAGTCAATGTCCCTGTACTTAGGGGATTCTTGTTGTTGCATTTGAGAATGTGGCAGAACTCCCCAGAATGGGAATTTGATATTCCATTGGTTATTGTGTGATCTCTACCCACTGTGGCAATGCCCCATGAACACTTGAACACATTCATATGCCTTATATGTATACCCAGGTGAGATTCTTCCCATTTATCCCCCATCACTGACACCCTGCACCAATGATCCTCCCTTGCACCATTGTAACCCTTCAATGATCCAAACCTTCTTAAAAAATGAAGCCAATAACATAGCCAAATACAAATAATGAGGAAATGAAATAATAATGATAATTTTAAAAATAAGAAATAAAATACATTTTTAAATAAAGAAAAATTGGGATAATAGAAAATAGTAAAAAAAATGTTTTTTTTTTTCCT
The DNA here is from genome assembly GCA_029593785.1 of Cabassous unicinctus. Taxonomy (NCBI): domain Eukaryota; kingdom Metazoa; phylum Chordata; class Mammalia; order Cingulata; family Chlamyphoridae; genus Cabassous; species Cabassous unicinctus. The sequence goes on along the minus strand of JAQZBX010065300.1, from coordinate 4,939 downwards.
ATTTGCCTTTCATCACTGTAATATCTGTTGTCCTATATGTACAGTGACATTTTCTTCCAATTATTCCCTCAGTGTCTCACTTTTTTCATTTTGTCTTCAAAGAAGTCTTAGGTTACAGAAAAATCACATATCAAACAGGGGACTCCCATATACCCAACATCCTTCCTCTTTTCCCCCTTCCCCTATAAATAATATTTTATATATGGATGATATGTTTGTTACAACTGATGAACAAATATTGAAACATAGCTACCAACCATGGTCAATGGTTTACATTATGACTAACATTTCTGACCTTACATTTTTATAAATTCGGATGCAATTTAACATGGTCTGTTTCCATCATAGCAAGATCATGTAGAAAACTTCCATTGTCCCAAAAATGCCCCCTATTCCATCTATTCTCACTCTTCCTCACCTCAGGGCCCATGGCAGCCACCAGGCTTTACTCCTATAAGGACAATATTGATACTTACTTGCAACAACACTCAGGGCTTGACACACTGATGTGTCCTCCCCTATGAGTTACCACCCATACCCTTGAGAGACTCTTGCCCTTTATTTGAGAATATAGCGGGCCTTCTAGGATGGGAGTCCACCACATTGAGGCTCATCATGAGGCTCTCCACCCACTGATATAACACACTATGGCAATATGAACACTAACTCACTCCCTAGAAGACTGCCCCAGGTGATCCATCTTCCGAATGTCCCCCATATACAACACCCCAAACCAGCAACCTTCACTTGCCATATTGGCAACAGAGCATTTTCAATAATGTAGTTTAAACCATTTACTCACCAAACTCTACGTCCAGTTCCATGGACAGTCCAACACATCCTCCCCATCCCACACTCCTGACAAACCACAGCACCCAACCCAACAGTATCATTAGACCACTGTCATGCCCCTCCACTGTACAACTGCACATTTCCAACTTATCATAGGTTTGCCAATATGGGCTTTGGCTCACAACCTTCTTCTCCCTTTCTATTTCCTGTAAACCTATCTCCCAGACTATAGCTCTGTGAGTCTGCTCAATTTACTTAATTCATATCAGCGAGGTTATGTAATATTTGTCCTTCAGTGCCTGACTTGCTTCACTCAACATAAGGTCTTCAAGAATCACCCATGTTATCCCATGTGTTAATACTGTATTTCTTCTTACAATTGAGTAATATTCCATTCTATGTGTATGTCACAATTTGTTTATCCATTCCTCTGTTGAAGGGTCTTTGTGTTGATTCCATCTTTTGGCAATGGTGAATAATGTTATTTTGAACATTGGTGTGCATATATTTGTCCATGGCCTTGCTTTCAGTTGTTCTGGGTATATACCCAGCAGCGGAATTGCTGGATCATATGACAAGTCTATAGTTAGTTTTCTGAGGAACTGCCAAACTGCTCTCCAAAAAGGCTGCACCATTCTACATTCCCACCAGCAGTAGATGAGGCTTCCCTTTCCTCCACATCTTCTCCAACACTTGTAGTCTTTTGTTTTTAATAGCCACCAGTCTAATGGGTGTAAGATGATATCTCATTGCAGTTTTGATTTGCATTTCCCTAATATCTAGTGATGTTGAGCATCTTTTCAAGTGCCTTTTAGCCATTTGTGTTTCTTCTTTGGAGAAGTGTCTATTCAAATAATTTGCACATTTTAAAAATGGGTTGCTAGTCTTTTTATTTTTGAAGTGTGGGATTTCCTTATATATGCAGGATATTAGGCCCCTATCAGATATATGGTTACCAAATATTATGTCTTATTGAATAGGCTTCCTTTTCACTTTCTTGACAAACTTCTTTGTGGTGCAAAGATTTTTAATTTTGAGGATGTCCCATTTATATATATTTTTTTCTTTTGCTGCTCATGTTTTGGATGTGAAGTTGAGGAGACCATTTCCCATTATAAGATCCTGTAGATGCTTCCCTACATTATTTTCCAAGGTCTTTATGGTCTTGGCTCTTATATTTATCTTTGATCCATCTTGAGTTAATTTTTGTATAAGGTGTGAGATGGTGTTCCTCTCTCATTCTTTTGGATATGCATATCCAGTACTCCATGCACCAATTGTTGAAGAAGACATTCTCACTCAGTTGAATGGGCATGGTGGCCTTGTGAAAGATCAGTTGACTGTGTATGTGATGATCTATAACAGAACTCGAATGTGTTCCTTTGGTCAGTATGTCTATCCTTGTGCCAATACCATGCAACATTGACCACTGTAGCTTTTAGCATGTTTTAAAGTCAGGTAGTGTGATCCCTCCAATTTCATTTCTTTTTTTTCAATATGTCTTTGGCTATTCAGGACCTTTCCAAATAAATTTCATAATTAGTTTTTCCAATTCAGTAAAAAAAAATGCTGTGTTGTTTTTATTTGGATTATGTTAAGTCTGTAAATCATTTTGGATAGGATAGACATCTTGATGTTCAGTCTTCCTGTACATGTAAAGGGAATATTCTTCAATTATTTAAGTCTTCTTTGATTTCCTTTAACAGTGTTTTGTAGTTTTCATAGTGTAAGTCATTTATATCTTTAGTTAAATTTATTCCTATGTATTTTATTCTTATAGTTACTATTACAAATGTGATTTTCCCCTTGATTTCCTCCTCAGATTGCTCAGTATTAGTGTACAGAAATGCTTCCTCTTTTTGCACATTGATCTTTTAAACTGCAATTTTACTGAACTCATTCATAAGCTCTAGAAGCTTTGTTGTAGATTTCTCAGGGTTTTCTATGTATAGAATCACAAATAGTGAAATTTTTACTTCTTCCTTTCCAATTTGGATGCTTTTTATATCCTTTTCTTCTCTAAGTGCTCATGCAAGTACTTCTAACACTATGTTAAATAGGATTGGTTATAGTGGACATCCTTGTCTTATTCCCAATCTTTGAAGGAAAGCTTTTCAGATTTCTCCTTTGAATACATGTTAGCTGGGTGTTTTGCATATATACCCTTTATCATGTTGAGGAAGTTTCTTTCTATTCTTATCTTTTGTAGTGTTTTTATCAGGAAAGGGTGCTGTATTTTGTGAAATGTTTTCCTGTGTCTATAGAGATGATCATTTGATTTTTTTCTTTCAATCATATTATATGGAGTATTACATTGATTGATTTTCTTATGTTGAAATATCCTTGCATACCAGGGATGAAACCCACTTGGTCATGGTGTGAAATTCGTTTGATGTGTTGTTGAATATGATTAGCATGTATTTTGTTGAGGATTTTAGCATCTAGGTTCATTAGACAGATTGGTCTCTAATTTTCCTTTCTTGTGGCATCTTTGTTTGGCTTTGGTATTAGAGTAATGCTGGCATCATGTAATGAGTTGGGCAATGTTCTTTCTACTTCTATTTTTTGGAAGAGTTTAAGCAAGATTGGTATTAGCTCTTCCAGAATGTTTAGTAGAATTTATCTGTGAAGCTATCTGATCCTGGGCTCTTCTTATTTGGGAAGTTTTTGATGATTAATTCTTTCTCGTTGAATTTAATTGTTCTGTTGAGTTCATGAATTTCTTCTTTCATCAATGTAGGCCTCTTTTGTGTTTCTAGAAATTTCCTATAAATTTTCCATCTTGTTGGCATATAATTTTTCAAAGTATCTTATTATGATACTCTTTATTTCACTGGGGTTAGTGGTAATATCTTCTTCCTCATTTCTTATTTTATGTCTTTGCATCTCCTCTTTTTCTTTGTTAGTATAGCTAAGGGTTTGTCAATTTTATTCATCTTCTTGAAGAACCAACTTTTGTTTATGTTTATCTTTTTCCAGTGCTTACTTTATTTTCAACTTCATTTATTTCTGCTCTAATCTTTATTATTTCCCTCATTCTACTTCTTTTGGGGATGGTTTGGTGTTCTTTTTTTAATTCCTCCAGGTGTGCAGTTAGCTCTTTGATTTTAAATCTTTCTTCTTTTTTCATATATGTATTTATGGCAATGAATTTTCCTCTCAGTACAGCTTTTGCTGCACCCCATAGGTTTAGATACATTGCAATGTCATTTTCATTCCTTTCAAGGTAGCTACTGATTTCTTTTGCAATTTCCTCCTTGATCTCCCTTTTGTCCAAGAGTGTGTTGTTCAAATTCCATATTTTGTACCTAATCTGGTTTTCTTTCCCTTACTGATTTCCAGCTGAGTTTCATTGTGTTAATTGAAATTACTTTGTATAATTTCAATCTTTCTGAATTCTTTGAGAGTTGTTCTGTGGACTAGCATGTGGTCTATCCTGGAGAATGGTCCATGTGCAGTCGAGAAGAATGTATATCCCACTGTATTTGGGTAATGTTCTGTATATATCTATTCAGTCCAGATTTTCTAATGTACTACTCAAACACTTTGTTTGTTTATTGATTCCCTGTCAAGATGTTCCTTGTAATGGTGATAATGGTGTATTGAATTCCCCCACTATGATTTTAGAGACATTGATTTTTCCACTTATTTTTTCCAGTGTTTGCCCCATGTATTTTGAGGCACCCTGATTGAGTGCGTAACCACTTATGATTGTCCTTTCTTCTTGATAGATTACCCCTTTTATTGCTATATAGTATCCATTTTGTCTCTTATATTTAAAATCTATTTTGTCAGATATTAATGTAGCTAGTCCTTCCCTTTTCTGGTTATTGTTGCTTGTAAAATTGTTTTCAATTCATTTCTTTTCAGTCTCCTTGCATCCCTGTGCCTAAGTTAAGTTTGTTGTAGACAGCATATAGATGGGTCATATTTCCTTATCCATTCTACCAATCTGTGTCTCTTGACTGGTGAGTTTAATCCATTAACATTCAATGTTATTATTCTCAAAGAATTACTTACATTAACCATATTTTCTTTTGGTTTATGCATGCCATATATTGTTTTTTTTTTTCCTCTTCTGGACTTTTTAATTGTTCTTACACTAAAGAACATGCCAACACTCTCTTTTCTGTTTTTTTTTTTTTTC
>JAQZBX010065299.1:0-16334 GCA_029593785.1 Cabassous unicinctus | reverse complement strand
TTTCATTTATCCATTTCACTTTATATATACAGACATGCCTTCCAAAAACTTTTGCAACCATGAGAAAAATCTCAATTCCATTACTCATGAATTTTTTATATTAACTTAAGTTGTAAAAGGCTAGAGGTTTACAACAGTTTTCTTAAACAAAAATACAAATCTAAAATCTAAACTCAGTTTTACTTTTACTTGTTGCCTTAGAAAATAAATATGATGTCATTCCATTGAGAATTTAGCAGGTATTCTAAAAGGTCCACCTAAAAATAAAGCCAGGATTCTGTTGGAATGGATTTGGAGACTTTGTAGACTGTCGGGCCAGACAAAATTATGTGATTTTTTTTTTTTCTGGATAGCTATAGTTTACAGGAGCAGTCTCAAGTCTAATTTGATAGATGGGTAAAAACCTATCTAAACTAAAATATAAAGTCATGGTGGTACTTCATTAATCATATTTATGAAGCAGCCATTGTTTATGACATTAAATACTATTAAGATCATCTTTAAGTTTTAGTGGAAAACTTTTGAAGAACACTGAGCTACCTTATCTAATGTTTTTCAGCATTTCAATCAATGATAATTCCTTTTCTAAAAGTTCTTACAAGTTCTTACAAGTTCTTACATGAATGTAAGGATACCTCATGGTTTCAGGTGAAAAGGTGTTTGTGCCTATTTTGGGATCAACTTGTTCCTCTTGGGACTTCACAGGCTTGTCGAAACAACAGGCTATCTATGCTATACCCTTCCATTGAACATATGATCCCTTTTAGCTCCTAGAGTTCAACCACATGACCTATGGACTGCAGCGTGCAGAAAACCTTTTCTTTATGTCTTGTTTGCCTTGACTTTTCTATTATTATTTTCGGAATTAAGCCCACAGAATTTCTGAGCCACAGTTATTTGATACATTGGGACAATTTTTAAAAATTTTATGTTTTTCTGGCTAAATATCATATGTGCCCCCTTCAGGCTGCTCTGCTTATAACGATCCTCTTGTAAAAGACCACAGAGAGTCCAATAGAATGCAATAGCTCATATTTCTCATAAGGTAGGGACTCACACACTGCCTCTGTTTGAGAAATTCTCCCAGCTAGCATAGGTCTGCTGGCTCAAACACTCTTCTACTCCCTTTCTCTCACCTTGACCCCGGTGCCATGCTTCAGAGTGGTCCAGTGTATGTGTACTCAAGTCTGTGGTTACCTGCAAATACTTCTTGTTTAAGCACTGACAGTTTGAACTGAGATGACTTTCCTCATGGATTTTTATGAGTTGTTCTTTTATTCAAGGAGCTGCAAACACTAATTTTAGAGAATTTGTTTCTATGTGCAGAGCCCCTCACTAGAAACATCTTGGCCTTGGGACTTAGACTTTGCACTACAGAAATTATTTTAAGCAAGTCAAAGGGAGCAAAAGTAAAGATCAAAAATAGCCTTAAGTAAAGAAGTACAGTAAAGAAGTGCAGGAGAATGAATGTGCCACAAATAGATTAAAGAAGAAGAAGCAGAAGGAGTACTAGACTTGGTAGGTGTATGTCCAAGAGACTTAAATCTTGGCTGTCCATGTGCCAGTTGGGCCCTGAATCTCAAGTTGCAAAAGCTACTCTCTAGTTCATTGGACTCACCCAAGACGACTAACAAGGAGATGACGATGGACAACGACCATCCCAAGGAACAGAGAGAGTCTACAGCTGCAAGCGAGATAGTCCCATCCATCTGCTCCATGGGATCTAAGTCTCCTCTCAATCAGAGGTGGATTGGGCATCACCATCCCAGAATCCTCAGGATTGGGGAATGAATGATGGAATAGAGTAGACTTACTGTTATTCTATTATAGATTTATTATTATTCAAGCAATGGAAGAACTTTTATCATTGATGTGGAGAGAGTAGCCACCAGAGGTTCAGAGGGGAGGGAAAGTGAAAAACAGGTGTAATATGGGGGCACTTTTGGGACACTGGAATTGTCCTGAATGACGTTGCAATGATGGATACAGGCCATTATATATTTTGTTATAACTTACAAAATTGTGCACGATAGAGTGTAAACTATAATGTAAACTATAATCCACACTTAGTGGCAATGCTCCAATATGTGCTCATCAACTGTAACAAATGTACCACACTAATAAGGGATGTTGTTAATGTGGGAAAGTGTGGTTGGGGTAGGTAGTGGAGCATATGGGAATCCCCTATATTTTTTATGTAATATTTGTGTAATCTAACACTTTTTTTTAAAGTTTAAAAAAATCATCATGAATATATATATAAAAAAAGTAGGTGAAGTATAGGTGGAAAAAGAAAAGAATAGACTTATTCCAATTGGGGAGCAAGATGCTATTGCATTTCCAATATATGGAAACCTCACATATTTGTTTTAAATCCAGAAATAAATACTTAACGCCACAAAGGGAAGATATAATTTTTGTAGCTAGCAAAATAGCAAGGAATGATCCACTGAGAGGTTGGCTATGATTAAAACAAAACATGAAGGTCATTGCCTACCTCAATGCTTCAATGGGTTTCCAGGAAGGGGAGCCAGATTTGAAGTATACAAAAAACAAATTTTAAAGTGAGGATAATAAGGGTAAGAATCTCATTTTAAGGACTTTAATTGTGAGGGTTTCAAAGCAGTGTAACAATAGTCAGAAGTGGATATGGGTAAAGGAAAAATTTTTAAGATGTGAGATATTAAAGCACAGCGGTAGGAATCTAATGAAAATGTGAAGGAATGCTAGACTGATATCTTTGAGATTCTTTATGAAATAAAAATCAGCATTAGATAGTGTGAATGGAAAAATGGATACCTCTTCCAAGGTGGCCCATCAGATCATCACTCCTCAATACTGGAAGTGGGATACTGAAAAGCCTACATATGAATTACTTGGAAGCCTAACTGTCCTTCCTACCCTTATGTTACAACCCTTGCAGTTTTCTTCCAAAGCCCCCTTCTTGTTTTAGAGAATTTGAGTGGATGTCTGTGTAAAATTCCCAGATCATGAAGAACACAATAAAAACAAAGTTAAAATTTCCTGATGGTCTCAAAACCTGTAATATGCTATTTGACACTATGAATTGCAATGAAGAGACAAAAATACAGTGTTTCCTTATACAGTTAACATAAAGTAGGTTTTGAGGAGTATATCAGATGCCCAGTGATCAAATTAAACAAGCTGCAATATTATCTAGTTTTTCTTTTTGTCTCAGATTGGGGGTTTGTCTTCATATTTTGTTTCCGTGTTTGCTTCATTCTGATTATTTAGCAAGTCTACCTCTGCACTTATCTCTACATCTACCACCTATTTCACCCAAATACCATCTATCAAATCTGGACTTTCTTCACTAACTTAACTCCTGACCATCTCCTCGGAAACTCTGGGATACTTCTCTGAAATCATTCAGAGAGTTGCCTTTTGAAATGAGAATTTCTTTGTGTCTCTCACAAATCCTCTCATTATGTTCTGGAAAGTCTCTCCTCAAAATACTTATACCATATTGAGTGAAATAAGCGAGACACAAAAGGACAAGTATTATATGATCTTAGAATATGCAAATTCATAGAATCAGAAACTAGAATACAGATTACCAGGGGCCAAGATGGGTTAGGGAATGGGGAGTTAATGCTTAATTGTTACAGACTTTGTGTTTGGATTGTTTTAGTTTCCCATCTGCTAAAATAAATACCATACAATGGGTTGTATCAAGGTTTTGAGGCTAGAAGTCCAAAAGAGGCATTAGCAAGATGATGCTTTCTCCCTGAAGACTCTCGCATTCTGGGACTGGTTGCCAGTGATCCTTGGTCCTTGGCTTTTCCGTCACATGTCCATTGACTTCCAACCTCTAGCTAATCCTGTGGTCTTTGTCTCTATGGCCTTTTTATAAAGCTTCCAGTAATTAAGAGTACGATCTAATCCTGACACACCATAACTGAAGTAACCTCATAGAAAGGTACTATTTGAAAATGTGTTCACACCCACAGAAATGTATTAAAATTAAGAACATGTTTCCTGGAGGTACATAACTTCAAGCCACCACAGTAGTGATGGAAAAGTTTTGGTAATGGATGGTGGTTATAGTAAAGCAACATTGTGAATGTAGTTAAAACCACTGAATTGTATGTTTGAAAGTGGTTAAAATGGGGAAATTTAGGTTGTACATATGTTACCAGAAAAGATTAAAAAAAAATATGTAGAACTGTACAACATAAACAGTTAACTCTAATGTAAACTATGGGCCATAATTAACAGTTTGATTAAAACAACATGGTTTCATCAATTTTAGCAAAATTATCACACTAATGCAAAGTGTTAGTAATGGTGAAAATTGTATGCGAGGGGGGTTATATGGGAACTCTGTGCTTTCTGCACGATTTTTCTGCAAACAGCAACCTCTCTAATAAAACATATATACCAATTTTTGAAAATCTAAGTGATAACAATATTTTATATTGCCCATTGGTATATAATAGAAAAAATGATAACAGAAAATACAGTCTTAAACTTCTATATAAATACTACCTTTCTCAACTTTCTTGAAGCAGAGAGTCTACACATGCCTTATTATAAAATCCACAAATGCTCTATTTTTATAGCTTCCAGAAATTTGAAATGTTCATAAATGTAGTGCATGCCAAACACTGATTTCTTTAAACCATGAGGTGGTGTTTGCCTTTGTACTGCATAGTGACATGTTTCCATTTTAATGATGATTGAATTTAGCATAGGAATTTGATTCACTTTCAGATCCACTACATTGAAATTCCACCTGCTTACCCACATCTCTTACTAAAGATTAGACTCTAATGCTCATATTGAGTGAAAAACAATTAAGAATTTCCTAATGTACTTTTTGGTACTTATATTTATATCAAACATGTGTTGCAATGACACATGTTTTGCATTTCAAACCAGAAACTCTGGCATATATACACTTCCATGAATTTATAGCCTTAATCAAGACAGAACCCATTTTCTTTTAACACAGCAATTAAAGCACAGAAACAATTGAGGATTTTGCTAAATAGCCCCCTTATACTTTATTACAATTTACCTTGTGTTTTTTAATGTTAAGCTGGTGATTTGTTTATTTTAGGAATATTTGGAAATATTTCTACTTGTTTTATAGAATTATAATTAGGTGTCCTAGGGGGAATAAATAAATCATATATTTTATAATTATATATATATGTATGTACACCCACACAATATTCTCCCAAAGGTATTAACATATGCATTTAAGATTCTTTCCCCTTTAAAAAATGGTGAGCTACATCTTTTTGAAAAAGTTATCTACAAATATTCTGACACTTGAATTTTCATTCATGTAATGCTTATATGGAATCTTTGAAGTTAATATTTGCTCTTCTCTTATCTAAAACAGACTGTTTTTACAATAGCTATTTTAGCCCTCCCACATTTATATCCAATTCAGTAAGAAAAGGGTTTGCTTTGATTTATGTGAAACAATTTTGAAAGTATTTTAAAAGTTTCAAAATTAAAGTGATTTCTTAATTTTAAAATTATGCTTTATGGGGAAAATAAAGGATTAGAATCAAAAGATAAGACTGACTTTGATCTTCAAAGCCAAGCTGCATGCTTGCTATATGAGGCAGCAGGAAAATATGAGCACCTTCTCAGATCTTCATGGTACATAATTATAGCCCTTCATATTCTTGCAGGCTGTTGTTTATTACAAAAATCAGATTTCTTGATAAATTAGTTAATAAGAATTTAAAAGGATGGCATACATGTTGAGGTTTCAACTAGTTGAATAACTAGACATTGGAAAATATGGTAAAATATAAAGATTAAAATTGAAAAAGTAAACATTGATTTATTGTTATTATTTAAGACCTTTATTACCAGGTGCTTGCAGTTTGTTGACTCTTTTGAAAAAAATCAAACTGTAAACATTTAAATTACTAATTAAAAATAACGAGGTTCTTAAAAATCTCAACTTGACCAGATATTTAACAATTTAAAAATCTTTAAAGATGTATTGAGAAAAAAACCGGCTTTTAAAAAGAAACACATTTGTCATTACCAAAAAGAGATGTCTTTAAGTAAAAATAACAAAAATCCCATGCTGCATAGTTAATGCTAATAGTTCTAGTTATCTGGTCAAGCACTTATGGTCTTCAGCTCTAATCTTTCCTTCATTTCTTACTGCTGGAATTTCATATTCATTTCTTCTTGGATGACTAAACTGGTTGATGGTAGAGATGGTAAACCAGCATTTAACTCAGTCCCACCCTGCCCAGGCTCGAGAGCAGATGAATTCTTAGCTGGTGAATCGACTGCTTTTGTCTCCTCACCATCTTGTTTAGAGTTTTCTGGGCGTCTGCTTAGGTAATTGAAGTTACTGCTGTACCTACCTTGAGGTGGCTGCTAACCTTGATTAAAATCTCCTTGATTTTCCTTATAATCTTCATTGCCATGCACTCTAGGCTGTCTTTGGCGGGGAGGTCCCCTGCAGATCATGGTCTACAACCCGGATACTATTGTGTCTCACTGGTCTACTTTGTTCTCCTGCACTCTGGTTGTCAGCTCCCTCCATCACTCTTGCACAGCAGGGTCGGAATACTGTGGACGAAACTCATAGGGTCTCTACCTGTAATAAGGCGGGAATCGTCTACTGCAGTAGGGTGGGTGTAGTTGGGCCTGGCCGTCGGGAGCACGCTCTGATCCCTCGTTCTTTACCCCACTCTCACTATTCCGGTAATTGCGTGGAGGGCCCCTACAACGTGGATAACATGCTGCATATTTGCTGCCTTGCACTGGAACCCCACCAGAACCTGTGACGTTTGCTGCTTCGGTCCCCTCTTCTCCTTCAACAACATCAAACTCCACAATCTCTCCATCTCCTACACGGTGAAGGTACTTCCTGGGGTTCTTCTTTTTTATGGTAGTCTGGTGAACAAACACATTTTCTTTGGTGTTATTACTGTTGGGGAAACCATATACGTTTCTTACATTGAACCATTTTACTGTTCCAAAAACCTTCCTTGCCATGACTATATTGTCCCTGCCGGCAGATGCCGCTGATGTGAGGCCACTGGGGACGCCACTGCTCATGGCGCCAAGCTTGGTGCCTGCAGCGCTAAGTGCAGAGGCGGCTGGTGGCCGCTGAGTCTCTGCCTCGCTGCTCGTGATTGCTGTGATGGTGACTGGGGGCCGCTGCAGGAGCTGCGGTGCCTCCTGGGGTGTGACGGTAACTAGTCCAGCATCAGCGGTGGGGCTGCTCAGGGCTCTCTGGGGTCTGCTCTCCCAACACGGATTTTTTTTTTTTTTTTTAGGATTCATTGATTTACTCTATTTTTAATTTATCTCCCCCTTCCCCCATAGAGTTCTCTCATCTGTCTGCTCACTGTTTGCTCGCCTTCTCCAGGAGGCATGAGAACGGAACCTGGGACCTCCCACATGAGAGGGGAGTGCCCAACAGCCTGAGCCACATATACTCCATGCAGGCTGCGGTGTCTGCTGGCTTGGGGCATCTGCTTCTTTTGGCGTCTGCTCTTTGCAGCAGGTGCATACCGTCTAGCTTGTTGCAGCGGGTGCAGGCATCTGCTCATCTTCTTTAAGAGGCACCAGGACTCTAATCGAGACTTCCCATGTGGTAGGCAGGTGCTTAACTGGTTGAGCCACATCCACTTCCCCGGATTGTTTTTAACAGGTGTGTTTCTGCTGTTTGTCTGACCTACCTTTACCCACATACACATACATTATAATCACAATATTTCTGACCCATTTTGCTCTTCAAATATAAGATTCACTCATTTCCCAGTAACTCTGTTCATCTAATCTAATTCCTCATTCATAAAGTAGTCAGGAATTGTTTAATTGCAAGAGTTGGAAACCCAATGAAAGCAATTTGAGGGGAAAAAAGGAGTTTTTTGTTGATTTATGTACTTGGTCAGAAGTGAAGATGTTAATGGGGGAAAATATGGGAAGGGGAGGGGTTGGGGGATATGGGAAATCCCATATGTTTTTGATGTAACATTTATGTAATCTAAAGCTTCTTTAAAAATAAAAAAATAAAAAATATATAGTTACACAGCAAAAAAAAGAAGTGACGATGTTAAAAAGATGTTCGGAACCATTGACTTGATATCAAAAGTCTCCCTCTCTCTCATACATTCATACACCTTTGTTTCTCTCTACACACAGCTTCAGTTTCTTTTGCTGCTGATGGACATTTTCTACGTAGGGTAGATAGTAGCTTCTGGATGATTGTTTGTTTATCTTAACTTACATCAATTTACCCCTGACCCTCCAAACAATACCTGATTAGAATTCTGATTGGCCCACCTTGGTTCATATGCATGTGCCCTTTTCTGGACCACTTATAGTAGCCTTGAGTGCACGCTCCTCATCTGTGGGGTGAGCCACCCTGAGTTGGGTGTCTGCCTCTGAAGCTGGAGCATGATCTTTCCTGAAGAAGGATGAGAAGTGGAGGCAGATAGAGACAAAGGACATAGATTCATGCCATCATTTCTTCTTCTATGAGGCTATATAGTTTGCCAATGCATGCAACAGCGTGATCAATTCAGAAAAAAAAAAAAAGTTATTATTGAATAAGACCTATGACTCATACTGCCACCACTATCACCACCACCACAAAAACAGTAAGAGCTATTTCCTATTTGAAACCCATTGTGCAAGGTATTTTTTTCACATTTTTAATATAATCCTTCCCCTTACCTTAAAAAGTAGACATGATTTCTGTTTACATATGAGAAATTTGAAATTGCCTATGAGTAGCTTAGACAATCTAACCAAAAAATATAAAATGTATTCAATTTTGAAGTATACATAGACCAATCGAAAGACCTCAAACATAATGGTAGGAGACATAGTCTTTAGATAATAGCATAGATTTAGGCTTCTGTGGGAATTTATAAATATTAACAACATTGATGGACTGTAAAACAACTCCAGAAAATCAGTAATGATTACAATGCTGTCATTACAACATATAACAATGTTGCCACTGGGAGTGCCTGCTTCCCACATACAAAGTCCAGGGTTCAATCCTCAGTACCTCCTAAAATGTCGCCACTCTTCTGTATCAGTTAGGATTAGGTTCAATTGAATGTGACAGACCTTGAAATATTAGTGATTTAATAAGACATAAGCTTATATTTTTCTCATGAAAATGAATTTGGAGGGTGAGTTGCACATTTATTGCTGGCATGGCAACTTTACAATAATCAGAGATTGATTTCCCTTCAAATTCCAAAATGACTGTTCAGGAAGCAGCTCTAAGGTTCACATTCCAACCATCAAAGGCAGACAGATATAAAGAGCTCAAGCGGGGTGTGGCTCACTCCCTTTAAAGACACTTCCCAGATGCTGCATAATGCACTCTTAGCCAGGACTTTGTCATATGGCCACACCTAGCTAGAAGGGAGGCTTGTAAATGTCATCTTTATTCCATTCAGCCAAGTGTGCAGCTAAAAGCCTGGTATTCTCTTAAACAAGGAAAGGAAAATGAATACTGAAGCATGCAACTGCGAATATCTGCCAAGAACTTTCTTGCACTTCCTTCTGCAATATGTCAATGACAGTGTTGTTGGAGCATAACTGTTATTGCCCTGGATATGTTCCCTCATACAGTCAGGAAGGCAAAATTTTCATCTATTATATTAATTATGATTTTTTTCTTTGTTATTTACTAGAATTACACTACTATCTTGTTTCTGATTTTAAACAAATCATGCCCTTTCTTACTGCTTTGTGAAACCTGCTCAGTTCTACATTCTGTCTCTCAAACCTTGCTGTAACTATGCTCAACTATACTAGTTAGTTATACTAAAACTAACTTTACAGTGTAATGATTATGTTTTAAAAAAATGGCTATATGAGCATTTATTTCCTAAATATTCTCCCAGAACTTGATGCTCCCTTACTAAGAGGTGAAATCTATTTTCCCTTGAAATTGGTAGGGTCTTTGTGAATGCCTTTGATGAGTGGGATGCAGTGGAAGTGATACTGTTTGTCTAGTGAAACTAGGTCACAAATAGCAAAAGAGCTTCCACCTGATACCTCTCTTTTGGGATGCTTGATCTTGGAATCCAGCCACCATGCTTTAAAGCAAGTCAAGCAGCCACATGGAAAGACCATTTAAGTGTTCTGTCTAATAAATAGTCTCAGCTACTTGAATCTTCCAGATGACTGAACATATACCATTAGACCTGTGAATGAGTGAGCTTTTCGATAATTACCAACTTTAGCCACTGAGCTCTCCCTGTTGATACCTAATGGAGATGAGCAAAGCTGTCCCCACTAAGCTCTGCCCAAATGCACAGAAGTGAGTAAAGTAGATGTTATCATTGTTTTAAGCCACTAAATTTTGGGATGGTTAGTTATACTACATGAGATAATTGAAAATTACATACTAGTAAAAATTTGGCAACACTCTTGTAGAGGTACCCCAATTGAGAACCAATATAATAAAAGTATGAAAGATTATATTATCCAACCACCTCATTTTCAAGAAGGAAAAACCCAAGGAGAGTTTGTTCAAGTAAGTTACTTAAGGCCACACAATCATTTAGCATAGTATATCCAAGAGTTACTTTCAGGTATTTTAATTCTTCCTATGCATAGTTATTTTCATTACCAGACAACATCTGAAATATTTTTTTAGGAGATACTGGGATTTGAACCCAGGACCTCATACATGGGAAGCAGAAGCTCAACCACTGAGTTATATCCACTCCCCTGAAATATGATTTTAAATGGTTCCATATATTTATACTGACAGACATGAAACATAGCTCAGTGATTCTCAACCCTGACTGTGTGGTAGAATCAATTATGCATCTGCTGGAATCATAGAATCTTCTGCACTCTTGCAGGGCTTGAATGAGAATCTCTGTTAGGGCTTCTGTATATGTGCACACATACACCAATTCTACAGGTAATTCTAATGTGCAGACACTGTTGAAGCTTATTGGTATGGATTATGTCCCCTAGAGGGATGTTCCTTTCTAAGAGAAAAATACAGGTAAGAAAAATTCCATACATTTAACTCCATATTACTCCTCCAAAGTTCTCAGATATCCTTGCTTTTATTTACGCAAAACAAATATACAACAATAAATGAATAAAAGGGAGAGTTACTCTATTGCATAATCTCTTTCCTAAGAATCTTCTGGTATTAGTCCTTAACTGGTTAACTTCATTGCAACACACTAGCCAGGAACTATGTTTGGCAATGGGATTTCAAAAATGAAAAGACCTGTCAGGGCTGCAGAACGGAGCGCGGGTGGGGCCGCTTCTTAGACCGTCCGAGCTAGGTGCATGCAGCTTGCTGCGCCAGCTCTCCGCGTGGGCCAGCACTCCGTGCGGGCCAGCACTCCTGCGTGGGCCGGCACTCCTGTGTGGGTCGGCACCCCTGCGTGGGCTGCCACTCCACGTGGGCCAGGACTCCATGCGGGCCAGCACTCCACGTGTACCAGCTCTCCGCTCAGGCCAGCTCGCCATGCAGGCCAGCTTGCTTTTTCACCCGAAGGCTGAGTAAGGAATGAACCTCCCGGCACAGCCCAAGATCTCCTTGTTTATTGGATTCTGGCTATATTATAATGAGTGACACATTGACTTCAGATGTTATTTGTCGAAGGGTTGAAGTTAATGGAGAACATGCAACAGTGCGTTTTTCTGGACCTGTTCCTCCTATAGCAGGTCTCTGGTTAGGAGTAGAATGGGACAATCCCGAGAGAGGAAAACATGATGGGAGCCACGAAGGGACTGTGTATTTTAAATGCAGGTGCTTCTGTTCTCCATCTTTTGTCTATTGGCGAATTGAGGTTCAGTGAAGGCACCCAACAGGAGGATCCTTTATTCGTCCAAACAAGTCAGCTGAGCAAGCTACAAGAAATTTCTCTGAGAAACTGTGCAGTGAATTGTGCTGGTGAAAAAGGAGGAATTTCCAATACTTGCCCTAGTATCCTCTTTCACTGATAACTTGTTACTGGAATCTGACTTTGGATTTGATACTTTCGCCAGACACTGCTACTAGTTGCCTATCCAGTATCCATTCTCCTTGACTTTCTTGCTAATAGCATTTCAGTTTTGCTTGGGCAGGTCAGGGCCCATATAAACGATTCACTTTCCCAGACTCCCTTGCATTAAGTGTGGCAATGTGACTCACTTCTGATCAATGAAATGTAACTTGGAAGTTGCAGGATGGGGCTTTTTTTTTTCTTCTCAAGTACAGAAAGTGTATGAGAGTTTACTCAAAGAAATCCGATTTTCTCTAGAATATAAAATATATTTTAATGTGTACATGTGAATATAAACATAAATAGGTCTAGATTTTAATGAACATTTTATCATTTCTTTTTCATGCATAAATGATATCATATTCATATTAAAAGAAAATTAAAATTACAAATTAAAAGGAAACGCTTGAATTCCTCTCAGATATTTGTACAATTCAATTGTGAATGAAATGGCAATAAAATAGGCCCTACAAAAAAAAAAAAAAAAAAAAAAAAGACCTGTCAGTTTAATGAATAAGGTTTTCACAAAATTGACAATTTTATTTTCATGTGATAATGTTCTAATAATCGTTCAGAAGAAGCAATAAAAAAGGCCTTTTCCAACCTAGAAGCAGTTATAAAAATTCATAGAGGAGATAACACCTGAGATGAGTCTTAAAAGAGCAACCAATAAAAGTCATTCAGAGAAAGAAAGTTGGGCATGTTATCAAGAGAGGATAATATAGAGTAGAGGACAGCAAACTACAGCTCATAGGCCAAATCTGGCCCACTGCTTATTTGTATAAATAACCTTTTATTTGAACAAAGTCATGCCAAATTATTCATGACATTTGATTAGTAGTGGCCGAGACTGTATGGCCCATGGGTGGAAAATAATTATCTGACCTTTTAAGGAAAAAGTTTTCTGATCCCTGCTATAGAAAATAGAAGACTATCAGAAGTACCATTAAATACTCAAGGAATATCAACAAGTTCAGTTTAAAAATATATATAAAATTTAATTCAGAGAAAAGAAGGTGTGTCTACTGTCATAGATAGGACATATGATGGAGTTTGTTAGATTAAGTTTACCTTTTGTGTCATGGAGAAAAAACTATGAGTTTTAAAGGGCAGAGTGACATGCGCAGATTTTAGCAAGATTGCTCTGGTTGCATTGTGGAAACACTTAACCGATGCAGATAGGATGGAAGAGACCTGCCAAGAGGTTAAATATCTTGAGGATCTGAAATAGGACAGAGAGAAAAAGGATGAGTAAGAAGGGATCTACAGAAAACTCTTTCATAAGAAAAATTGCTGAATCTCATCTGCCGTCATTTGAAAATTTGTCTGCAAAGTCCTTCATACTTTTCTCTTCAAAAGTGGGAGCCTAATTACCATCCCCTGAATATAGGCTGGACCAAGTGACTCCCTTGTAATGAATTGAATGTGATGGATTTGATGCTAGGTGGCTGCTAATGCTGGGTTATAAAAAGCATAACTTTCACCTAGCTCTCCATCTTTTGGGTCATTTTCTCTGGACCCATCATAAGAATACTAAAGCAACCTTCACAAAAAGCAATAAAAGTGAGTCACCTTGAAAGTGGATCCCACTGAGGCAGGTTAGTATAGTGAAAGGGGGAAGGCAACTGGCCCAGCAGACAACATGGGCAACAGACAACATGGCTGGCCGACCACATGGCTGTGAGACCCCACCCGGAAACCTCCTGAGAAGAAGGCTTCTGAAAAGACTTTGCAAGATCCCGGCCATGAGAATCTCATTTGGAACAAGAGGGAAAGACCCAGATACCTTCAAAAAGCCTCACCATTGGCCCCCTGAGAAATGACAGGTGGGGCAACCAATCAGAACAGGAAACAGACTTTAAAAAGCCCTGACCTGGGGCCCTGCACGTGCAAATCACCCTGCAGTAGGCCCGCTGCCCATGCTTCAGACCATGTACTTTCCTCGTTTTCTTGCTTCTTAATAAACAATAAACTCTTTACTCCCTTGCATACCCTATGGCATGTCCTTAAATTCTTTTATTGGACATAAGCCAAGAACCTAAAAGCCCAGAAACCAGAACCATCTGATAATACTACAGCTAAGCATTCAGTTGACTGCAGCCCTGGCCAACACCTTGGCTGTAACTTCAGGAGATACAAACTACTTCCAAATCCCTGAATCAAAGAAACCGTGAGAGATAATAAATGTTTATTGCTTTTTAAAGTCACTGCTTTTAAGGATACTTCATTAGGCAGCAATAGTTAATAAACATATTATTAACTGAAATGGGAAATTCAGGGAAAACGTGCTATGTGAGTATTGGCCATGCTGATTCCCAAGCCCCCCCAGATGGCTCCTTCATTTCTCTGTTCATTGTTTGCACTCATTGTCTGTTTTTTGCTCGTTGTTTGCTCAATGTCTGCTTGTTGTCTGCTCGTTGTTTGTTTGTCTTCCGAACCCGGGACCTCCCATGTGGGATGTGGGTGCTCAACTGCTTAAGCTACATCTGTTCCCTGGCCATGCTGATCTTGAGAGGTCTTTGGGAGAGCCAAATGAACATGTCTAGCAGCAGTTATTCTATTCTATTCTAAATTAGGGGAGATGTTAGAGATTAAACTAGTATCCCTTGAGATACTACTTGTTCTAATGTACAATTTCTAAACAGTCTTCAATTTAATTTTCATTTCAGTGAGGATATCTCCATTACAGCAAGCTATTTACTCCTACCTTTTGCTTCTATGATCATCGGTGTGTAACTTCTCCTGGTTCAGCAAATACCTATGACAAAAATCAAGCATTTCTACATGAAGAGAACTTACTAAGATCAGGCTTCTATCTCTTTGCCTTACATTCAAATACCCTAGGGGATCAAGAAACAAGACTCTTAACTAACAGCTAAAGTACCTGGAAACTAGAAAAGGCTTCTACTGAAAGCCAAACTATAGACATCAGTGAGTCATAGGAATTCATTCCCCAGGGTTTAATATTTTCCTTAGATACTCTGAACATATTCAAATGCAAAGTCCCAGAGCTGGAAATTGCCTGGATATGTACAATAGATAAGGCCAGTAAGGTGGTTGTATCCAAATGTATGCATACCAAAGATAGGAAGTGACTCTTTGCTGTTGCATTCCTAGGCTCTGCTTTTAGCTTCTCGCATAAATATGCCCCTAGCACCATAGTTTGAATGTCAACAGAATTGCTCTCTGCATGGTTGAAGCACTGGAATAAAATATATATTTTAAATATTTATAGATCAACAAAGAATAACTACAGAAAATATATTCTTCCTAGATAATAGGAGATTGAATAAGCAAGTAAAATATACATGCCTCAATTACCATCACGGGGGAGTGGATGTCTTTAAGGATCAAGAGGTTTGAGTGAGATACTTCAGGGCTCTATCCGCCCTCAGAATCTTTGAATAACCAACAAGAATTGGCAGAAACATCTTCCTCAAAGCTCCAGAAAAGAGATAAAGGAATATAGTAAAAAGGTGAGTGCCAAATCAGGAAAAAAAATTAAAAAGTGGTGGGATCGTGACACCCATGCTGGCCCCTCCTCTTACCCCTCCATGTCTCAGCATGGAGCTGGCCTGTGCTCTTAGCACACAGATCCTTGGCTCACATATCTGAAGGGACAGGGTAACCCTGGTACATATACTGGGAGCATATATGTCTGGCCCAGTCTGTCTGGTGGCGGCCTGAGGGATTTGCTGTCCTAGAAATTACCCTGTGTAGAGAAGGCAGCTCACTGAGCTCTCCTACAGAATGCTGTGGGAGATCAGTGAAGTGGCTGCCTGGGGACAAGGATTGATGGCTGTAGGATATACAGTGCTGTGCCTGGAACCATGAGAAATCTGTTTCTTGAGACATTTGTATCGTAAAAATGATTCCTAGGGCTACACATGCATGCCCAAAACAAGATTCAAGAGCACAAGGCATGAGATTGGCCCCTACACTTTGAATTCACTGTATGGATAAAACCTGAAGGAAGGCACTCACACAGGTCAAGTTGCAAAAACTGGGAAAGCTATCTTCTTTTTTCCCCTTCTTCTGCTTTTTGTTGTTGTTAGCTCCTGGCATTGAGGAAATCTCTGTCATAAATCTAGATGGATACATGCTTAAGGAACATATGCCTCAGGGTATAAATTCCAGTGATAACACATTAAAATATCAAAATGTCCAGGTTTCAAGAAAAGATTACAAAACATACAAAGAAACAGGAAGTGATGGCCCAGGCAAAGGAGAAAATTAAATTGTTAGGAGCCATCAATGAGAAGGACCAGACCTGGGACATACCAGGCAAAGTCTTTTTATTAAAAGGTCCTAAAAATGTTCAAAGAGGTAAAGGAAAAC
>JAQZBX010065298.1:0-16337 GCA_029593785.1 Cabassous unicinctus | reverse complement strand
AGGGGAGGGAAAAGGGAAGTGCCTTAAGGTTTAGGTGTCAGTACATGATTGGATAGTTTGAGATCCTAGGCGTGGTGACTATTCCCGCGCGCGGGAATTTTGTGGCGCGAACTTAGGAAGAAGGAGAAGGAGAAGACAAAGAAAGAGAAGGTAGAGACGGCCATGATAGTTATATTCATACAACATCGCCCCCAACAAAATCCCACTCCCTGATTTGAGCAGAGAAAATGTGGGGAAAAAATCTATATACAAATTAGCAGTTGAGAATTCAGCTATGGAAACAAACAATGGAGATCCAACATATGCATAATTAGCAACCCCAGGGTTGAGAAAGCAGCAAATGTAATGAAAAAATGTAATAGAAAAAAAAGGAAGTATTCCTGTCCTAAAGAAAGACCAGAGTAAGTATATTTTACAAGTGTTCACTATGTTCCAAGAAAAACTCATGGAAAATAATAAACAGTCTGTGAAGTTTTTAGGATGAAGAATCTCTGATCCTTCAAGCTGACTACTTAGGCAGAAGGAAAAATATAAGCAGGACTTAAACTCCTCCAAAGAAAAAAATTATATGCCATAAAGTAATAGGGAAATGTTTAGAGTTTTAAGAAAAGATGATTAGACTAAAGAATTCTATATCATCCAAGTTATACTTTTTATGTGAGAAGGCAACAAAGAAACACTCAAATAAATTGAAAGAATAAATAACCCCTCTACCCTCATGAAAAAATCTCTTTAATAATATATCCAGCCATGATATGAATAAAAATTTCTGAAATTGAGGAATTCATGGTAAAAGTAGCAACACTGAATCTATTTAAATGAAAAATTAAGTGGAAAATTGATGGTAATTATCATTTCACAATGCAACCTCTGCTATAACACTTAAAATAATAAAAGTTCTATAATTCAAGCATAATATTATAGTGACAAAGGTTTAGAGAAAAAATCTCAGGCCATAAAACAAAATTCAGAACTATGTTAAGCACAGTTATAAAAATGTTATAACTAGTAGAATCAAAATAGATCGTCTACAGGGAGTGGATGTGGCTCAAGCAGTTGAGCACCCACCTCCCACATGGGAGGTCACAGGTTCAGATCCCAGTGCCTCCTGAAAAAAACAAAAACAAACAACAAGCAAAACAAATGAAAAAACCAACTCAGAGAAGCCAATGTGGCTCAGTGTTTGCGTGCCAGCTTCCCACATACAAGGTCCTGGGTTCAATCCCTGGCCTCTGGTACCTAAAAAAAATAAAAAATAAATAAAAAAAATTATATACATGTTATTTACAATACAGAAAAACATATAAAAAGGGAGCTGTAGGAAATATAAAGTTAAAATGACAGTAGATCCAAAATATCAACAATGATGAAAATGAATAGATAGCATATATATTCTAGGGGGAAAAAAAGGAATGCAATTAGTTTTTAAAAATGCATACAAAAGGTCCATGAAAAGTAGACCTAAAGTAAAATGAGGTTGAAAGTAAAATGGTTAACTAAGTTATATTTTAAAAAGTGTGAGCAAAATCAAATCCTGAAGAGTAATATCAATATCTAAAAAAGCTGAAACCAAGAAAAATATCATTAAATATTATAAGGAGCTTTCATTATGCTTATGGAGAAAGTGATTAGTGATAACAAAATAACTACCATGAATAGTATTTGCCAAATCATATAACATTAAAATATTTGAAGCAAAGATTCCTCTGAATACAAGACAACAAAAGAGAGAGAATGAAACACAGTTGTCAAGGTCCTGACACATCAAACAGATCAAAAACCTTTAAAGATATAGGGTTTAAATAATAAAACCAATCTGGAAATGTATCAAAACCTATACTCTATCCAAAATATATCTTTTCAGGCATCATGATATATTTGTAAAAATTGATCAGTTATCACAATCCAAAGAAAATATTAATAAATTACCAAAAGCAAATAAACACTATTTTCTCTTTCCAAAATGCAATGGAAATAGGTACAACCTTAGTCAAAACCAAGCCAGACCTTAACTTATATTTTGGAAAATTAAAATCTGTCTCAGAGACTTCTGTGAAGTGAAAGAGGAAGAATAATTCTCAATTGTGTACTATATGGTAGGAAGGGGGAGGGAAATCTGTAAAAGAGCTGTCACTAAAGTTTTATGCATGGAACCATTTGTACTTTATACTCTACCAATATGATGAAGATAATTTTATTATGTATTCAACTCTAGAAGTTGGCAAAATAACAAATCAAACCAATGAGTTACATAAAAAAGAGACTAATAAAGGCTAAAGATGAATTTTAGCAAATGAGAACAAAATCTACGTGTATTAAGACTGATAAAGAATCCCATGCAACACAACAAAGATAATAAAAGATATAAAACTCTAACCAATCTAATGAAAGAGAATAAATAAGAATTTTCAAGAAAAGGAATAAGACAGGGAAAACTTTCACAAATCCTGGGCAGACTTTGAAGCTATACAAAATAATTTGTACTATTGAATGCCAATAAATTTGAAAACTTGGATAAAATTACTGATTTTCTAGGGAAATACAAATTACAAACATTGACTCAAGAGATGACAGACACATAGTAGGAACTGAGAAAAGTCAAAGAGAACTGATGGCTTCAAAGGAAATTAGTTCAGATCTTCCAGGAACAGATAATTTCCAGACTACTTAATCTATTCCAGATCATCATCCCACCATTTTTATCATAAAACCTGCATGAACGTTTAACAACACTAGGAGACACCAAAGAAAAATATCTTTTTGAGTGATGCTACTTCCAAAAACTGATGAAAAAATTCCTGAGTTAAACATCACCAACTCCAAGGTGGGCCACTTAGACTCTCTCTTCGGGAATTTGCCAAGATGTCAAGCAAAGTCAGGTGGGGCTGGGAAGTGGACAGACGGAAGGTGTTAGGAGCCGCACGCCTGATGGACATGGACGGCGCGCTCGTTCCTGCTGCTCCAACACTCAGAGAAACCTGCTTCGATGCCTGCCCGGGCGCTGGTTGTTCCGCTTTTTCCTGAATTCTGTGAGGTCTCTGGTTCCTTCTAATAGACCCCTTCTGCTAGTTTCCTTTGGTCAGGTCCGTTTCTGTTTTCAACAACCAAAGACCACAAACTGAAGCCTACGTTGGTGCTGTTAGCTGGGCACTGCACATTGTCGGGCCATTGTTATTTCAGGGACGATACGTGTAAGAAACACATCGAGAATTGGCTGGAAATATTGTAGAACAAGAACATAAAGTCCAGGTCTGATTCAGACAGCCACCTGTGGTTGTAGAACAAGAATAGTTAGAACAATTATGCTTTCAGGTTTGTAATAATTCCTTCTCCCTACATCACAGGCATCTCACTCTACTACTGTCCATTGATAGATATTAAAGGCAATCAATTCAAGTTAACTTTTTCAGGAAAAAATCATTAAAATAACAAAAATATAATATCTTGGTGAATTTTCAGAAAGCATTTTGTGATATGAGAATTGACTATATGGACAATCTTTAAAATAATCTTAAAAATAAAGCTCATGGAAGATGAACACTGAGTTAGCAAAGGTATTAAAACTGCATTTGAAATAAAACATGAAAATCATAATAAACTTTTATTTGCTAAAATTTTTCATAGATTTCATCTAATAGAACTCAACAACCCCAATTCCTCTTCACTTTGGCCCTCCTAATAAATATTCTATGATGAGTAACTTGGTGATATATTGCCCCTTGCAAATAATTTTACATGTCTTACTTTTGTTTCAGGTGCAAATGTGTTAAGTAATGAACTGCATTAAACTTAGAAACACATTAAAATAAAGGTCTCAATATTTTTCATTATTAATCTGCTTATGGCAACAATTTGCAAGAACTAGAGGGTATTTAATGCCAAATTAAAGCAGACTTATGATGGAACTCAAAGTTATAATCTCATTGATATCAAAAATGATAATTTATTATGTCAGTATGCCTGAAAATTAGTAATGATTTCCCAGCTGTGGTAAGAAGGAAATGTATTCATTTAAATGGCATTAATTCTGTCCAGAAAGGTTAGTAGCACACTCAGGTTGATGTATAATTCTATCCTATGCACAGATGCAGGCATTTCATTCATAAGGAAAGAAAGGAACATTCCTGAATTCCAGGTAGTGTACCATCCAAGAGGGAGAGCTGTAGTGACAAACTACTGATGGAAGCCCAAGATTCTCAAGGAATACATGTACATATACATACACACATACATTCATCACACACCACACACACAACACACACGCACATAAATGCAGAGAAAATTTAAGTCTAAACCCTCCCTTCTTCTGACTCTCGGGTCTATTCCAGTTTTATTAGGACAGGTTCATCTTAGCCACAAGGGCAGGAGCCGTCTCTCCACACTCGCAAAGGACAGCCAAGGAAAGGGCACGCCTAGTGGTCATATCCCCAGGTGACCTCCTCCATGCTGTTCTGGAAGGACCCACTGTGATAGGCTAGAAGCAGATCTAAACCCACATGCAAGAAATATTGAGAAAATGATAGAGAAACTCAAGAGCAACTTCTCACAAGATGATTCTCAATAACGCACAAAGTAGAAAATCTATGGTTTCTGCAATACTTAGAAAGCTACAAACCACCCCCACTTCTTGTTTTTTAAAAAATTTGTGCATCTTTCTATAAAATGAATTCCCCTGGAAAATTTTTATTCGAAAAATATTTTGGAATATCACTTTTTGAAGGATATGATCATAAACAGATATTCTTGAATTATATGATTAAATAGAATAAAATATTTAACATTTTCATTTAAAAATATATAAGTCTTGGCAGAAGGAAACAGTGTAGCATAGTCTGTCCCCTATGTAGGGAAATAAGGAACACTGCATGTACCAAGTCAGAGTTTTGTGACCCAGGTTTTTCTCAAAACAAACTTCCAGATTTTCAAGAGTGCTAGAAATTTTCCTCTTAATGGATACCTACCTGGCAGATACCCAGTTTGTGGTCCCCTGAAGATATTGGCATTTTTCCGCACTTAAACTGCTTGTCAGATTTCTAATTCAAAAGACCTATTTCAGTGTTTGGTACTATAAATTTAAATGCTTGGTTGTATTGCCACAGTAATTAAAACCAATTCTTTGAAATGGAATTACTCATTGGATGTGCCTTACTTTCACAGAAGCACCTACCATGTTGACAATGCACATTCAAGTGAGAGGGGCTCCCAGGAAAACCTAGCACAGAATGATTATGTCTATCCATGTTGCAGAAAAGGCTTGGACAATAGGCACTCACCAATTCCATGCCATTCAGCTTGGCCTTCCATGATGGATACATAGTAGATACTTTGTGGCTGTTCCAAACATTCCTCTTCCTCTCGTCACTCTGTATCACGCCCTGACTCAAAGACAATGCACATGTGGCTGCTTTAAGGTGCATCCAGAGGCAGCGTTCCCGAGGAAGACTGGGAAAGAAAGATTTCGGGAAACCAGCCTCAAGGCTGCTGATTCTCTTATTCCCATTCCCGAGCACAAAACCACCACCAAGCCGGAGACCAGCAAGAATGTGAACCAATTAATGCAATTAACCTTTTAAAGCAATCAAAACCCAAAAAGTCAACTCTCTGATATGATCAAAAGAAATATGAGTTTTCTGGTTATATGGCTTTTTTTTTTTCATTCTGAGATTGGGAGTGACATTTTCTTGAAAGATTTTTGCATCCTAACTCTGTAATTTGTTTTAATTTTCCATATTACATAGCAAATGACTAACACCCCCACTTTATTGTTGGTGAAGCTGTAACAGGGGCAGTTTAGGAGACAGAATGGGAGAAAAGAAAATAACCAAATTGTCCTAAGCTCCCTATGTCTATACAAAAAATGAAAGGAAGAAAAAGAGGAGGAATGTAAAATAACTCCAGGTTTCTAGTAGATACTGACATAATTGACTAATGCAGGGAAGTAGGAGACAGAACATGATCTGGGAAGGAAAACAATAGTTCAGATTTAAACACATTAAATTTGAGAAACCTGCACATCCCTGTAAAAGTCTAATAAAGAGAAGTGTGTGTGGGTCTGTAGCTCTAGACCAATGTGATTATCAAAATGGGTAGGACTGGGTGTGCATCCAGTTTTTGTGAATATGTTATTTTAATTTCACCTAAAAGATGAAGATAATTCTGGCTACCTCACAGAGTTAGTGGGAATTAGATGAGATGTGCACAGCATCTCAGTCAATGACAGCTATGCTTCTTAGGATTTGGGGATCATTATTTGGACTATCAGGAAAGAATGAAGTCATCTAGAACGTATACAATGTATTTGAAGGTGAGTCCAAAGAATTGCTCCCAGGCTCACTTTGGTGAGTTAAGAAAACACTTCAACTTTAGGTCAAGTTGGACACTTTCAGGGAAGCAGAGCAGGAGGAGAGCTCAACAGATTTTGAGGTTTGTGAGATATTTTGCATGTTTCAAAGTGCCTTCGCATGTATCACCTCATGAAATGCTGAAATCCATCATTTGCAGCAGGTGTTATCACCCCAGTTTTATGAGGTTTATAGCTTGCCTGCCTAAGGTCGATCCCAAAGTCTAGTTACAGGATTGACTTGCACGTCTGGCCTCACCCTCTGAGGCTGAAGCTCTGTCCCATCAAATCTGCCACTCAGAGGGTACAACCTCCACCCACCTGTTCAGGAGCCTGTCAGGACCCCAGTGAAATAACTCCATGAAATACTGCATTTGGAAGGCAGCTCTGGTACACACTGTTTTTTTTTTTACCTCAAAAGCACTTTAGCAGTTTATCATGCCCATTAGACAAGCATCTTCAAGAAGGAGACAAACGGGTCAAGACCTACAAAAAAATTGAGGTGTTGAATGCTCAGTTAAATCATATAATGTGAGATATAGATGTGGATATAGATGAGAGAGTGATAGAAATATATAGACAGAGACAGTTGAAAAACTTTATTATTGCTATATGAAGAGAGTTGATGCATAGGAACAGTATTTTGTTACCAAGTACATGACATAGTTCTTGAAAACTTACTCCTATAGTGATGATATTACTCACTGTATTAGTCAGTCAAAGGGGTGCTGATGCAAAATACCAGAAATCTGTTGGCTTTTATAAAGGGTATTTATTGGGGTAGAAGCTTACAGTTACCAGGCCATAAAGCGTAAGTTACTTCCCTCACCAAAGTCTGTTGCCATGTGTTGGAGCAAGATGGCTGCCGACGTCAGCAAGGGTTCAGGCTTCCTGGGTTCCTCTCTTCCGGGGACTTGTTTCTCTGCAGGCTCAGCTGGCCTGCCCTCTCCACAAGGCCAGCTGTAGACTGTCAGGCTACCAGCTCTGTCTCTCTCTCTGGGTCTCGATTCTCTCTGGGTTCAGCTGCTCTGCTCCTCTGTATGCATACTTCCCAGACTCCAGCTTGAAAACTCCAAGCTCCCTTCTCTGCAGTGTGGTTTTTCTGTGAGTCCTACTGACATGGCCCAAACAAAGCCTTAATCATTATTTAATCAAGTAAAAGTAAAACCTCTGAATCCAATACACTCTAATGTGCAAACAGGCCAGTCTACAAACATAATCCAATATCTATTTTTGGAATTCATAAATAATACCAAACTACTACACTCACTAAAACACGAATAGTCTGTTTCACCATCTGTAAAATGGACTTTGTTTTTCACGTAAGTGTCATTTAGCAGGTGGTTTTCATTCAGAAACCCTGAAGCTTTCAAAAAATGCCACTTTTGCTATTATAAGAACATTTATTCCCCAAGCTAGTTTCTATTTCACTCTAATCTTCCAAGTAATGACATCCCATGTTGCAGGATAATGGGAACATAATTTTGTTCAGGCACATAACCGCTGTAGTCCATAAAAAATCACAGCAATGGATCTGCACTTATGTCTAAAAGGTATAATTACACAATAAATGAGCCAGTTTATGCTGTACATTTGCAGCAGAAAGCTGTAATTAATCAAAGAATGGGTAAGTGTAAAAATATTAAGTATGACGATAAACATGTTCTTTTTTCTCCTTCCATTAAATGAGAAAATATCTCAAAAGTATGAGTAAATTAATTAAAAGGTTTATATGAAAGAAAAATTTGAATCTTCAGAGCTTTATATAAATAACCCCCAAGAGAATTGAATCTTGGCAAATCTTTATTGGCAGCTCCAACATGGAAGGAGTAAAAGAATTACCTTTCATCATGATGGAGAGAAGAAATAGAAAAAGAGAACAGAGGAGAGACTCTGGGGAGTTTCAGACTAGCCATTCCACGTTAAGGAAAAGGCAAATGATCAAATATAGCTCTAACTTTCTGTGTCTCTCAAGCCATAGGAAAAACATGTAAGGTTGGCAAAGGGTTACAGGAAGAACATACTGATAGACGTGCCAAGATTATGTGCATCTTCCAATGGGCACAGGTGAACCCTTAGCTAGACTGACAAAGGAAAAAATAGAGAAAATACAAATAAATAAAATAAAAAATGAGAGGTAGGGCATTAGTATGGACCCCACAGAAATATAAAGGATCATAAGAGGATACTATAATGTATTACTACAAATTAGATAACCTAGATGCAATAGTCAAATTTCTAGAAATGCACAAAAAACCTATACTGAATCTATAAGAAATAGAAACCTCAACAAAGCAATCACAAGTAAAGAGACTGAATTAGCCATCCAAAACCTCCCAACGAAGAAAAACCCAGGACCAGATGGCTTCACAGGCAAATTCCATGACTCATTCCAAGAAAAATTAATACCAATCCTAAAAATACTCCCAAAAAATTGAACAGGAGGGAACACTACCTAACTCATTCTATGAGGCCAACATCATCCTAATACCAAAGCCAGGTAAAGATACCGCAAGAAAACATACAGAACAATTTCTCTTTTGAATATAGATGCAAAAATCCTCAACAAAATACTTGCAAATCAAGTCCAAAAGCACATTAAAAGAATTATACACCATGATCAGGTATATTTTATCACAGGTATGCAAGTGTGGTTCAATATAAGAAGATCTATTAATGTAATACACCACATTAAATAACTGAAGGGAAAAAAACCACATGATTATCTCGATCGATGCAGAAAAGGCATTCAACAAAATCTAGCATCCTTTCTTGATAAAAACCACTTAGAAAAATTGGAATAGAAGGAAACTTCCTCAACAGGATAAAGAGCATATATAAAAAAACCACAGCTAACATCATACTCAATGGTGAAAGACTGTAAGCTTTCCCTTTAAGATCTGGAACAAGACAAGGATGCCCACTGTCATCGCTGTTATTCAACATTTTACTAGAAGTTCTAGCCAGAGCAATTAGGCAAGAAAAAGAAATAAAACACATCCAAACTGGAAAGGAAGAAGTAAAATTTTCACCATTGGCAGATAACATGATCTTATAAATAGAAAGTTCTGAAATGCTCCCCACTGTGACAGAGTTGGACTCAGTTGTGATTTCCCTACACATGGTTCATCTGTCCCTTCTATTTGAACCTATAATAAGTACTAGAGTTGGTAGCTGTACGTCCAAGAGCCTTCAATCTTTGGACTGTCCATGTGCCACCTGGACCCTGAGCCTCAATGGAGTTACAACACCTACTCTCCAGTTCATTGGACTCACCCAGGACAACTAACAAGGAAGTGATGACGGACAACCGCCACACCAAGGAACCAAGAGAGCCTGCAACTGCAACAAGGGAGTCCCCTCCATCATCCATATGGGACTGAAGCCCCCTCTCATTTAGAAGTGGAGCGGGCATCACCGTCCCAAAATCCTCAGGATCGGGGAATGAACTATGGACGAGAGTGGACTTACTGGTATTCTGCTATAGACTTATTGTGATTCTAGCAATGGAAGTTATATCATTGATGTGAAGGCAGTGGCCACTGGAGGTTCTGAGGTCAGGGAGGGGGAAAACAGGTGTAATAAGGGGGCATTTTTGGGACTTGGGAATTGTCCTGAATGACATTGCAATGACAGATACAGGCCATTATATATCTTAACATAACCTACAGAATTGTGTGGGAAAGAGTGTAAACTACAATGTAAACTGTAATCCATACTAAGTGGCAATGGCCCAAAATGTGTTCATCAATTGCAGTGAATGTACCACACTAATGAAGGATGTTTTTAATGGGGGCAAATGGGCATGGTGTGGGGAGCAGGGCATATGGGAATCCCCTATATTTTTTATATAGCATTTATATAATCTTAATATCTTTTTTAAAAAAAATTTTATATAGGAAGTTCTGAAAAATCTACAATGAAGTTACTAGAGCTAATAAACGAATTCAGCAAAGGGGTACTAGACTGACACGCAAAAATCAGTAGTGTTCTTATACATTAGTAATGAGGAAGAAATCAGGAAAAAACATTCATTTACAATATCAACTAAAATAATCAATATCTTGGAATAAATTAATACATTTAACCAAGAATTTAAAGGACTTGTACATGGAAAACTACAAAATATTGCTAAAAGAACTCAAAGAAATAAATGGAAAGATATTCCATGTTCATGGACTGGAAGACTAAATATGCTAAGATGTCAATTCTACCCAAAATGATTTACAGATTCAAAGAAATCCCAATCAAAATTCCAACAACCTACTTTGCATAAATGGCAAAGTCAATTAACAAATTTATTTGGAAGGGAAAGAGACCCAGAGTAGTCAAAAACATCTTGACAAAGAAGAATGAAGTTGGAGGACTCATACGTTCTGACTTTAAAACATATTACAAAGCTATAGTGGTCAAAACAGCATGGTACTGGCACAAGCATAGATATATTGACAAATTGAATCAAACTGAGAGTTCAGAAATAGACCTTCACATCTATGGCCAATTGATTTTTGACAAGGCTGCCAAGCCCACTCAAGTACAAGTGGTGCTAAGATAATTGGATATCCATAAGCAAAAAAATGAAAAAGGACCCCTAGCTCACAACATATAAAAAATCAACTCAAAATATATGAACGAGGACTATGAAATTCCTAAAAGAAAATGTAGGGAAGCCTCTTCAGGATCTTGTGTCAGGCAATTGTTTCTTACACTTTACACCCAAAGCACAAGCAACAAAAGATAAAATAGGTAAATGGACCTTCCTTAGAATTAAAAACTTTTGTGTCTTTCAGGACTTTGTTGCAAAAGTGAAAAGACAACCTATTCAATGGGAGAAAATATTTGGAAACCACGTATCTGATAAAGGTTTAATATGTAGAATATATAAAGAAATCCTACAACTCAACAATAAAAAAGACAAACAACCCAACTGAAGAATGAGCAAAAGACTTGAATAACCATTTCTCCATAAAGGATATTCAAATGGCTGAAAAGCACATGAAAAGATGCTCACATCATTAGCTATTAGGGAAATGCAAATCAAAACCACAATGATATATCATTTCACAGCCACTAGAATGGCTACTATTAAAAAACAGAAAATCACAAGTTTGGAGAGGATGTGGAGAAATAGGAACACTCATCCATTCTGGTGGGAATGTAAAATGGTGCAACCACTGTGAAAGACAGTTTGGCAGTTCCTCAGGAAGCTGAATATAGAATTACAATATGACTCAGCAATCCCCCTGCTAGATACATACCCAGAAGAAAGCAAGGACTCAAACAGATATTTGCACATTGATGTTCATAGCAGCATTATTCACAATTGCCAAAAGATAGAAGCAACCCAAGTGTCCATCAACTGATGAATACATAAACAAAATGTTATATGCCTACAATTCCACATATACAATACGGAAAAGGAATGGAGTTCTGATGCATGCGACAACATGGATGGACCTTGAGGACATTATACTAAGTGAAATTAGCCAGGCACAAAAGGACACATACTGAATGAGCTCACTGATAGGAACTAATTATAATAAGCAGACTCATAGAGTTAGAATCCAGAATATAGTTTACTAGAGGAAAGATTGGGGTTAGAGAATGTGGAGCTGATGCATAATTTGTACAGAATTTCTTTTTAGATGTATTTAAAGGTTTGTAAATGGATGGTGGTGATAGTAGCACATCATCATGAGTGTATTTAACAGCACTGAATTATATAGGTGAATGTGGTTATGAGGGGAAACTTTAAGTCATATATGTTTCTAGAATAAAGATTAAAAGGTAAAGCATAAGACTGTATAATAGACAAGTGCAAGAATGTTCTTTCATGAAGTATAACAAATGTACAACACAAATACAAAGTGTTAATAATAGAGCGGTATTTGGAAAAAATACGCCTAATATAAACTGCGATGATAGTTAATCGTACTATTTTAATATATATCATCATTGTAACAAAGGTAACTACTGTTAAAAATATAGTACAATTCTTTAAAAAGGGCTGTCATCGATTATAATAAATGTTCCACTCCAATGCAAAGTGTTGGCGGTGGGGTGGTGAACAGGAATCCTGTATTTTACGCATGGCCATTCTGTAAACCACAGCTTCTCTAATAATAATAATAATAATAATAAAAGATCGCTGTTGATCTCCTGTTGACAAACACCTTTGCATAAGCCATTGTCTCCACCTGCAGCCAGATGTCCCTCAGCAAGGGGTCGCCCTGAGATTTTATTTCTGCCCTGGCTCTATGAATGTGGATGAGTCCTTAGCCCATTCCATAGAGATGATACTGCACTACTGTGGATATTGTTTATTTCAGATTGCATATGGAAGGCTTCATAGAGATGTAAGCACCATGAGAGTCACAAAAGCCCAGTACTTTTAAATCTACCACTTATCTTTAAACCCAGGAATGACAAAAGTTATTAAAGTATTTTTATTTTCTGGAAAAAAACTATACAGTAGAAGATAAGGAGGACTTACTCCTTTACTGTTAGAAATCTTTGCAAGGAAGCTCTACTTTTGATAGAAAAAAACTTGAGAAATGTTGATTTTCTTGGCGAATTGCCACATGTAAAACCATACTTGACTGATAGAATGCAGGACTCCAACCCTCGCTCATGCTGTGGGGAAGCAGAATGGGTTCTTTGTGTAAATTCAAAGAGTATAGCAATGTGTTCCCAGGCATCTGGGCTGGGAAGTACAATTAGGGAAATGAAGGTGGCAGCTGAGGACATATTTAAAAGCATGATATGCAGAAATAAAAATTGCGTGAGCTAAGTATTTTATAAGAACAGTCTATGTTATGGTTAGGCTAATGTGTCAACTCAGCCAGGTCATTGTGCCCTGTTGTTTGGTCAAGCAAGCACTGGGCTCGTTGTAACACAAGGATATTTTGAGGACTTTTATAAGCAGTATTGATGGCATGGATGGCTGGTCACATCTACAATCAACTAAGGAGATTGCCATTAGCAACGAGTGACGCCTCATCCAATCAGTTGAAGGCCTTAAAGGGGAAGTGATTTCAGCATTCAGGGAGAGAATCCCCATCTCTACCTCAGACAGCAGCATCTCCTGAGGACTCATCGAGGACCTTCAGCAGAGTCCCAGCTTGCAGCCTGCCCTGTGGGATTTGGAGTTGTGCGTCCCCACAGCTGTGTGAGACAATTTTATAATATCTCACACTATTTGTAGATATCTCCTGTTGTTTCTGTTTCCTTAGAGAACGCTGACTAATACAGTCTAACTCTGAAATATTTTGTCTAATTAATATATACATATAAATACCAGCAAAGTTTGCTGCTTATGACATCTCTTACATTGCTTGAACTCTAAGAATCCAATAGAGAATAAAGACAGAATTTTGTTCTTGCTAGTTTTACCATTACTCTTGGTGGTGGTATCTTTATTTGTTTTTGTTTTTGTTTTTGGTAAAAGGACTACAATTATGTACTGCAAACGCCAGAAAGCATGGGGGGATATAGAGTGGGAAGATGCTCTCCCATCTCTACGGTCTAACTACAAAGCTCACATGCTCTCCCCACTCCCAGCCCCACCCCCAGCCCCCAGGTAGCCATCGTTCTTAACGCTGTCATTAAGCCCTTAGATTAAATTATTAGAGCTTGAGCATTCAGTCACTGGTAGGAAACAATGATGAGCATCTTTGCAGATTCAGAGACATTAACTATGGGGCAAAGTCCTTGAGAAGTAGCAGGAACGGGTACAGGTGTAAAGCCCGTATCTTCACTAGAGTTTCTCCCCTTTAACAAAACTTCCCAAAAAGGAAACATTGTGTGTAGTTTTCGTTTTTACAAGGACGCTCTAAAGCACCCCTCAAAGTGATGGGATTGGGCTTATGCTCTGTCAGATCCACGGCGTCCTAAAATTCTCCCACAGCACGTGGGGTAGGTTGACTCCTGCACCCCCAAACCCCACGTTCTCAATCTCGCTCCGCGCCCTGCGCTCCCTGGGCGCGAACCACTTTGTAAGCAGGACCCTGGGCAGACGCAGTGAGGCCCAGGTGGGACGCCCTGCGTGGACGAGGCCTTCACCAGAGCGCTGGCGTCCTTGGTGAGCAGAAGACAACCAGGCGCGGAGGTCAGCGAGACCCGAGCGCAGACCCGGGGGCAGGTGGGGCGGCAGAGCCGGGACCCCAAGGAGGCCGAGGCCAGGGCGGGACGCCCGGGCTCTGGGACAAAGCCAGGCCGCCCAGACCTTGGTCTCGAACATCTTGCCTCCCAAACCGTGAACCACCAACGCCTGCTGTCTAGGTCGTCAGTGCGTGGAATTTGTCAGAGCAGCCCTGGCGGGTGCACGTTTCAAAAGATGATAAATTTGGTCACTTCTGCAAGCTGTGAGTTGTCAATATACTTTAAATATTCTGAACTGACTTTATACAAATGCATCTGTTGAATGAAATGAATAGTTACATATCAAGACAGATTCACTGCTAATAAAGCAAGGTAAAATATTTTCCACATTTCTTGGGATAAAGTACATGGAGATCACAATGCCCTTCGGTTACCAGAAAGACCTGTTCACATATTGAATTGACAGTTATTCTTGTTTCCTAATCCAGTTCTCATTCCTGGAGACAGCCTTGGTTCCTTGTAGCAGCCCAGCACTCTACCATAGAGCTGGGCATGAAATAGGTTCCAAACGAATATTTGACAGACCAACGGCATATTACAAAATTATTACCGACTATTTTCATATGATATTTAATGTTATTCAGTAATTTAAAGATGTTTATTAATACAAACTTGGTGTTTTGTTACTATAAGATAATAGTCTCAAAGATTTACAGAGGGTGATGTTTCAGTTTTATATTCTATTAAATGCCTAGCACAATTAGAAAGAAAATTGTAAAACAGACAATGAATGGCCTTGCAGAAGGAGTCCACCACAGAGAACTGTGCCCTGGAAAATGCTCTGTGGTGTGTTTAATGTTTTCCACAGAACAGAAAAGTGGGGGTGGGCTGCCCTAGTCAAATGGCAATGGATTTTCCCAAGCTTCTCTTGCGATTTCTAACGCTCAGATTTTCTTTTCAGGTATTGCACCCAGGCTTTTCCACCCACAATTCCACTGCCTCGGTCTCCCAGTTTAAACGCCCTATCCCATCCTCCTTGCCCTCCGATCCTCCTCAGCCTTCAAACTCCAGCTACAGGCCCTGCTGGCCAAAAAGCCTCCCGCACCCCCCAGCCTGCCGTGAACTCCTTTCTGAGAACCCTCGTGTTATCCACTCACTCGTACACTTAACGTCCTCCAGTTCTTGAAGCCACTGGCAAAGATGCCTGTGCATCCATTTGTCCGTTCTAATTAGGTTGCTCTGGAGAATTTTAGGAGGTAGCAACCAGCTCGGAGTTGCACCAGTGCAACCCTGTTAGGTGAAGGGGGAGGCGGAGGCCCACCGGAGCGGCGAGGTGAACGCAGTTTCTTAGCAGCAACTAAAATGCCTCTGGCCTCCCTTTACTTCCATATCTTACTGCATTCCTAGAGAGCTCCCAGCCAAGCGAGGTGCATGTGCAGCACACCTTTCAGGATTCTGTTGTCATTGTTTTATTGTAAACGATGTGTAACAGACATCGCAGTATAGGTTTTAGGAAATTTTGGCTCAGTGGCTTCATAGACGTTTGCACGAATGCGTATCGCTGTGGTCAGCAGGCACTTTTCCCTTCCAGGCTATTTGGCAACAGTTCTGAAGCTCGTCAGTGCCATCACAGCTGACTCACTTGGCACAAGTTCCCGAGTCAGTGCAAATAGCAGAGAGAAAAGGGGCCAGGGTGACGCTGAGAACTCGAGTGCATCTGAGTGTTTAAAAACACCGAGAGGCTATCATTTGACCCCAGGTCTCCCCTCTCCATGCCACCCGGCAAAACGCCAGGGATATACTCTCTGCTTAGAGCTGTGGCCCGAAGCAAAGGCACGCACGGGAACCTGGAGGCCTGTGGGGATCAGGGAAAAGCACGGGGACGGGCAGATGCTGA
>JAQZBX010065297.1:0-16334 GCA_029593785.1 Cabassous unicinctus | reverse complement strand
TTTTTAAATTTTTTTTTATTTTTAAAGAAGCTTTAGATTACATAAATGTTACATTAAAAATAATAAGGGATTACCATACGCCCCACTCCCTCAGAAAAAGAATAAATAAAATATCAATAACAAATAACAATAAATAAGCCTGTACAAAATGTCTTAAAGTTTGTACACAGAATGTACTCAGACAATACAGAGTACATATTCAGTCATGTAGTCCCTCTCCACTGAAAGACCTCATTGTAAACACACTACTAAAACAAAAGAGTTCACAAGCAAATAGGAGACAGAGTGCTGACATCAGTGTGGCACTGACATATCTATTTGCCTTCAGTTGCTAGGATTCAGTGTGTCCATTTTTCTCTAAGCTTGAAAACATGCAACTCTTTGATGTTCTGAAGATTCCATAGATAAACAGAAGACTGATGGACTAGCTTGACAATATGAAAATTATTTGAATTCAAATCCCTAATTTCCAGAAAACACTCATGTTTCCCTTATGGTAAAAACAAATATAAATGAAAATTTTAATTTCTTTACCAAATACAACAATAAAATTCAATTTCAACGAAGTGAAATGAAAAAGGAAACCATATATTTTCAAGTAACCATTCCAGAAATAAAATTCTGAGCACAGCTTTCTAAGAAAATATCTCCTATCTATTCAGAACCTCTTTAAATCTGTGTAATAAGTGCATATTTCGCTTTGTGCAACAAAAGGATATTATGTGGTGATCTGAGTAAATTCCTAATACTTGTCCCAATTAGGATCTATTTCACTTTTAGAATTATCATCTTAAGAGTATATGCTTGTCAATAAGATACTAATAAAAAATAATTGTAAGTCATCAATATATCTGTGAGAGAAGAGGCAACAAAAAATTAGTTTGTTAGGCATATAAAAGAGAAACAGTGGCAACCCCAGAGGACTACTTTTCATAGCTCCATAAACTATCATACTATTTCAAATTATGGGTCAGCAAAAAAGATCCCCCCAGGAACACCCATCTGCTTTTGGTGCAGCCCAAATGAGCTTGAAATACCTTTGGGTGGCAACAAAACCAACCAAATTTCCAGGAAAATCTTCAAAAGCTTATCCCAAATCGCCTTAATAGATATATACACCTGCATCCACCATCTCCACCATTAGGACAATAGATCGATGGTTTCTACAAGGCAACTGGTTGGTAAGAGTTTCTTCTTTGCAAGACCAGTAGTCTTGGTTTTTCTTTGCTAAAGTAACAATTTTCCAAACTCACATTCTCTTTCATTTGAACATATTATATAACTCTTCATTTTTAATAAAAATACAAATAAAAACTTCTCCTAGAACATTAAATTGGCTTCTCATCCCAGTTCAAACTAGGATCAAGATGCCTCTACCCTAACTGTAGATGCTATACAAAGACACAATTTTTTCCCCTGTAGGGATGGAAAGCACAGAGTAAACTTTTACTATTGCATTGGGGAGGGGGCAGTTCTTGAAATATGGAAAGGATTTCAATAAGCTGAAGATTCTAGACTTAAAGAAATAACTTAAGAAAAGGCATAGAGACTTGAGAGTACATAATTCAAGCACAATAAAGTTAACCAAATGATTAAGTAATTGATGGAGGATTAATTGACTAAATTATAGTTAAGTAACTATAATCTATTTCTCATTTACCTAAAACAAATCTTATTTCAGACACTTTAAATAATAATGTCAACTCTGAGTATTCTCAACTAACCTGAAACAACTTAGGATAACTCTGAAATTTGACCAAATTTTTAAAAAGTGTGGCCTGTGGCATTTTTGTTATTGCTCTTTAACATTACAAAAGACAGTGTTTGAGAACTCCAAAGGGATTCAATTGTATTATATGAAATAAATATGAATTAGCTAATATATACACATAACATAAAGATATCTAAATTATTTTTATGGTTATGGTTATAGCTATGTACTTAAACATAAGTTTGTTTGCCATTCATGTCTGTAGTTTTCCTGACTGCCTTGACCAGGCAAAACTAGAGAATTATGAGCAGTGGGTAGGAGGGGGTAAATAGAGAAAAGAAAAGTAAAGAATCATGAGAGACAAATAAATTATTTTCAGATTGTTTGGATTAGCATATATCTGGGATATCCAGCAATTTTAATATGATCACTTTTGCTATATCACCATAAAAAGACCTATCAATCAGTAATTATAAAATGTGTTATATTCTAGAAATGGGTCTAAAATAACTGAAAATATTAACAGAAACAATCAGAATTCCAAGTCACCAAAATAAAGTGCATTTTAGCAGCTATAGCATAGCACAAAAAGTTATAAATCTGAAAAATATCCTGCATTTTCCAGTTCTTGATACTTAAAGCAATAAAAATTAAATGCTAGTTATTCTGCCATTAACATCTCACAATTTGAGGTAACAAAAAAATTGTATTCCCTTGATAACAAAGCAAAGATTCCTAAACTTATTTTAGATCATTTAAATTACAGTGACTAAAGCTAGCTGAAAATCTAAACTAGTAGAGTTTTTCCTATGGTTGCTCATCTAGCAACCACATTTCTCAGTCTTTCTTGCAATAAGTGGGGCCCTGTGATGAAGTTCAGACAAATAGAATGTGAACGAAAGTAATGTGCAAATTTTGCCTCACTTGCTTAAAAGGAAATTCTTGTTCTGGGCTCACTCTCTTCCCCTTCTCACTGGAAAGAAGGTAAGTGTGACGATGCCCAAGCTTCAACCATACAGATAAGGACAAAACCCTAGAAGATAGCAGGGCATCATGAAGAAAGGAACCTAGGCCCATGAATGATCCACCAGCCCGAATGTGTGATCCTGTTATGTGAGAAATAAATTTCTATCTTATTTGAGCCACTATATTTGGTTCTCTTTGTTACATTACCTTAGCCTTTATCCTAACTAACAGAGCAACAAGTCTTTAGTTTCTGGTTTTATTTCCCTTAACGCTTTCTGATTTATTTCATCTCCAACCAAAAGTTGTAAGTTTTCCCTTCTTAGTAGGGTCTTTAGCAAGATACAGATTATATTGATTGATTCTCTTTGAGAGGGGAACTATGGTTTTTATTCCATCTCAAATCTAGCTTTTATTTTTATAGTTAATGTTTTGTGCAATTTATAATGTCTATAGAAAGTGTTGCATTCATATAAAGGTAACTTTCATAGATTCACTTGGTAGTCATCTATTAATTACCTATAGTACTAAAGATTAGGAATGCAGAAGATATTGTCCCTATATTTGATGAATTCAGTTTCTAATGAGGAAGGCCATCGCATTCCTACCTAAGATGCAGTATAAAAGTATTTTAACAGTTTATATGCAAAGCACTATAAATACAAATAAAGGAAATTCTATCCAAGGGGCTCAGTGAGGGTTGGGGAAGGGCAAAGTCCCCTGAGATAGTTCAAGCCACTATTATATCTCAGACTACTACAACAGCCTCCCATCTTTCTACCTCTCCTCTACCTACCCTTCATCAATAGTCCATTAAACAACCAGAATAATCTTTTTAGAACAAAAATTATGTCACAACATTGTCCCAAGGCTTCCCATTAGAATGAAACCCAAATGTTAACATGGTCTACAAGGCTCTAATGTGATCCATGATGTGACAGTTTGAAGTACTTTTATGGATCCCAAAAGCAAAAAGATTATTTCTGAACTAATCTATTCCTGTGGGTGTGGGGCCTTTTGATTGGACTACATCAGTGAGCCAGCTTAGGACTCCACTCTTGCTGGGTCTGATATAAATGGAGACACAGAAAGAGAAAATGCGAGCACTGCCACTTTTGACCATGCAATGTGAAAGGAGGACTTGAGGAACCCTAGCAGCCCAAAGCTTAAGCACGAAGCCCCCAGAGGCTGAGCACATGGAGTAGCTCAAGGCTGAAGAGACAAGCTATATGCCTAATAGGTCACAGCTGAACTTGGGAAGAAAGCAGAGCAGCCAGGACTGAGAGAAGAGGTCGGGTAAGAGACAAGCTCTATGCCTGGTTGCCCACAGCTGAGCTCTGGGATACAAAAGATTCAGGAATGGAAGGCTGGGACCTCCACAGAGATCAGCAGCCGTCTTCACCATATGGCCAAACACAAGGATTCAACAGTAACTGACCTTTGGTAAGAAAGCATTTCTGCTGATGCCTTGATTTGGACATTTCACGGCCTTGGAACTGTAAGCTTTTACCCTAAATAAAATTCCCATTATAAAAGCAAACCCGTTTAGACAACGTTGCATTGGTAAACCTTTGGCAAACAAAGACACATGCTCTTCTTACCTCTCCTATCACTCTCTAACCATCAGCTTTCTTTTTAACCCCCAAGCACACCAAGCTCTTTCCCACCACAGTGCCTTTGCTAGTCCTTCGGCTTACAATATTCTTCTCCTAGATCTTACATGACAAGCTCCTTCTCAATATTCATGTGTAAGTTAAAATGTCATGTGAGAACTTCAGGGGAAGACAGCCCACTAAGGAGCTCCAGGACTCAGCACTTCCACAAAAACAACTATTAAACAGGCAGAAACTGTTGGAAACAACGATGTTGGAACTCCAGAGCCCAGAAGAACACTGTACAGCATCCAGGGAAGAGCAGGAGGAAGAGGCTGATGGATTATGGTAAAGAACTTTAAATTGCTCTCTGTGCAAGGAGGCTACCAGCATCCATCCCCCAGTCTCACGGCAGGCTGCCACGGGGTCTAGTCCCTGGCTATCTGAGGATGACAGAAAAGGATGTAAAAATCCTCTTCCCCTAGAACAGGGCGGGCACAGCCAATCACTGATCACAGCTTTTGATTAGCAAATTCAAATTGCTGGGTCCCAGCTCTAAAAGCAGATGTTGCTTCAACCCAACCAGGACAAAGACAGTGAGAGCCATCATTTCAACCCTCCCCAGACAGGGAAAGTAATAGAGATTTAAAGACCCAGTCATTTCTCAGGGCTGCAGGGGACAATTATCTGAAGTGCTAGATTTCCTGGACAGGGCAGGAAGCTCACCGTTGGGAGCAGTTGGAGAAGCTTTGGTCACCCTTCCTGAACACCTCCAAAGGGCATTTTGGAGCAGGAATACACCCCATTCTTGGGTCCCTAGCCCTGTTTGACTGGGATTTGAAATCATGGAAGAAATAATGATGTACAGGAAAGAACAACTGAAATTGAAAAGAGAGAGCAGAGGAAAAACAAAAAGAAAATTTGAGCAAAGGCTCAAGGAGTTGAAATTAAAAGGATGACACCAACATAGGTGTTATGGAAGTTCTAGAAGGAGATGAAAAGGGAAAAAGGGAAGAAAGAGTATTTGAGGAAATAATGGCCGAAAATTTCCCAACTCACAGGAAAGACATGAATATATACGTCCAGGAAGCAAAGAGTACTACAATTAGAATAAATCCAAATGTATCTGCCAAAGACACATAACATGCATAATGCCAACTGCCAAAGATAAAGAGAACATTCTGAAAGCAGCAAGGGAAAAGTGAAGCACCACATACAAGGG
Source organism: Cabassous unicinctus (assembly GCA_029593785.1). Classification (NCBI taxonomy): domain Eukaryota; kingdom Metazoa; phylum Chordata; class Mammalia; order Cingulata; family Chlamyphoridae; genus Cabassous; species Cabassous unicinctus. Next base: position 10,846 of record JAQZBX010065297.1, on the reverse strand, counting down.
ACATCCAATACAACTTAATGTGGATTTCTCCTCAAAAACCATGGAGGTAAGAAGGCAGTTATATGATATAATTAAGGTACTGAAAGAGAAGAACTGCCAGCCAAGAATTCTTTATCCAGCAAAACTGTCCTTCCAATATGACGGTGAGTTTAAAATATTCACAGATAAACAGAAACTAAGAGAGCTCATAAACACGAATCCAGCTCTGCAGAAAACACTGAAGGGAGTTCTGCAGCCAGAAAGACAAGAGAGAGGCTTGGAGAAGAATGTAGAAGTGAAGACTATCAGAAAGTGTAACCAAAAAGATAAAAAGATGGACAAAAATAAGATATGACCTATGAAAGCCAAAGGATAAAATGGCTGAAGTAGTGATTCATGATTGAATGTTAGTGATTAAACACCCCAATCAAAAGACAAAGGCTGACTGAATGGATGAGAAAACATGCGCCACCCATATGCTGTCTGTGGGAGACACACCTTAGTCCCAAGAATGCAAATAGACTGAAAGTAAAAGGTTTGAAAAAAATAGTTCACGCAAATAGGGACCAAAAGAGAGCAGGAGTAGCTATACTGGTGTCAGACAAAACAGACTTTAAATGCAAAAATAGGGAAGCGGCTGTGGCTCAATTGGTTGGGCTCCCATTTACCATATGGGAGGTTCCGGGTTCGATTCCTGGGTTCGATTCCCGGGGCGTCCTGGTGAAGGTAAGCCGGCCCGCACAGCGTGGTGAGCTGACAGCCCAACCAGGACAAAGACAGTGAGAGCCATCATTTCAACCCTCCCCAGCCATCAGCTCACCCAGCGGTGAGCTGTGGTGAGCAACAAGATGACACAACAAAGGGAGACAAGCAGACAGAAAAACGCAAAGCAAATGGACACAGCGAGCACAAGCAGCAAGCAGGGGATAAGTAAATTTAAAAATTAAATCTTTAAAAAAATGCAAAAAAGTGATAAGAAATGCACAAGGCCATTATATGTTAATAAAAGGGACAATCCACTAGGAAGGAGTAACAGTCATAAATATCTATGTACCTAAGCAGGGTATCCCAAAATACATGAGAAAAACTCAGACAAAACTGAAAGGAGAAGTAGACAACTCTACAATAATAGTTGGAGACTTCAACATGCCATTAACATAAATAGATAGAACAACTAGTCAGAAGATCAACAAAGAAACAGAGAACTTGAACAATATGATAAACAAGCTGGACGTGACAAACATATACAGAGTGCTGCAACCCAAATTGACAGGTTATACATTCTTCTTAAGTTCTCATGGAATTTTCTCCAGGCAATATCACATGTTAGGCCATAACAACCTTCAATAAATTTAAGAACATTGAAACGATACAAAGCACTTTCTCTGATCATACCAGAATGAAGCTAGAAATCAATATTAGCAGGGAAAGGGAGAAAATTTCAAATATATGGAGGCTAAACAACACACTCCTAAACAATCAGTGGGTCAAAGAAGAAATTCCAAGAGAAAGCAGTACATATCTTGAGATGAATAAAAACGAGAAAGCAACTTATCAAAACTTATGGTATACAGCAAAGGCAGTTCTGAGAGGGAAATTTATAGCCCTAAATGCCTATATTAAAAACGAAGAAAGAGCTGAAATCAAAGATCTAATTGAACTGGAGAAACTAGAGAAAGAACAGCAAACTAACCCCAAAGCAAGCAGAAAGAAAGAAATAATGAAGATTAGAGCAGAAATAAATGATATTGAGAACAAAAAATCATAGAGAAAATTCCACAAAACCAAAAGCTGGTTCTTTCAAAAGATCAATAAAATCGACAAACCCTTAGGAAAAAAAAGAGAGAGAAGATGCAAACAAATAAAGTCAGGAATGAAAGGGGTGGGGGGGGGCACATTACAACTGACCCCACAGGAAAAAAAAAAGAATCTTAAGAGAACATTATGAGAAACTATATGCCAACAAATCAGACAACTTAGATAAAATGGACAAATTCCTAGAAATGCACAAACAACCTACATGGACTCTAAATGAAATGTAAGAACTCAACAAACCAATCGCAAGCAAAGAGATTGAATCAATTATCAAAAATCTTCCAACAAAGAAAAGTCCAGGACCAGATGGCTTCATAGGTGAATTCTACCAAACATTTTGAGAAGAATTAATTAATACCAACTCTTTTTAAACTCTTCCAAAAAATTGAAAAGGAGGGAAAACTACCCAACACATTTTATGAAGTCAACATCACCCAAATACCAAAGCCAGATAAAGATGCTACAAAAGAGTAAAATTACAGACTAATCTCTAATGAATATAGATGCAAAAGTTCTCACAAATCCAACAGCACATAAAAAGAATTATACATCACAACCAAGTGGATTTTATTCCTGGTATGCAAGGGTGGTTCAACATAAGAAAACCAATTAACATAATACACTACATTAACAAATCAAAGGGAGAAAAACCTCATGGCTTTTTCAACTGATCATCTCAATTGATGCAGAAGAGGCATTTGACAAAATCCACATCCTATCTTGATAAAAAATGCTTCAAAAGATAGTTATAGAAGGAAAATTCCTCAACATAATAAAGGGCATATATGAAAATCTCACAGCCAACATTATACATAATGGGGAGAGGTTGAAAGCTTTCCCTCTAAGATCAGGAACAAGACAAGGATGACCACTGTCACCACTCTTATTACACATTTTGATAGAAGTTCTATCTATAGTAATTAGGCAAGAAAAATAAAAAATAAAAGGCTTCCAAATTGGAAAAGAGGAAATAAAATGCTCACTATTCACAGATGACATGATCCTATATTTAGAAAATCTTGAAATATCTACAACAAAGCTATTAGAGCTAATAACTGAGTTCAACAAAGTGGCAGGATACAAGATGAACATGCAAAAATCAGCAGTGTTTCTATACACTTATAATAACCAAGAGAGTGCTGTGCATCATCCAGGTGGGAGAAGGACAGAGAGGCAAAGGAGCCAAACAAAAACTGTGAGTTACTTGCCCATGTCTGGGAACAGCACATATACCCCACCATCAAGGTGAATAGCCTTGGTAAAACCCTTGGCTCACTGTAGCCAACTAAGTGGGGAAAAAAAGTCCTCCTCCCAGGGAGGAAGAGGGGTCTGTCAGAGAGTGGAGAGTGGCTTCTCTTCAGTGAGTTTGGCCAGCTGAGCCCCTATGAATCCAAAAAAGACTCCAGCCAGCACTGACACAGCTCCAGGGAGAGGAAAGGGGGGATCTGATCAGCCAGGCTGTCATACCTAACCACCCTGGGAGAGAGAGGAACTAAAAGAGAAGGAAGACAGGCTAGATAGCTGGTCAACTGTTAGAAATCCAACTCACCTGAGGGAAAAAAGGGCAAGAAGAGCCAGATAATCTTTCAGAAGACTAATCAACCTGTGGAGCGTGTGAGGCTCAGTGGAGGAACATCTGCCTCACATATACTATGACCCTGGGTTTGATTCCTGGCGCTTCCTAAGAGGAGGCATCCAGACAGTGAACCAGCAGGTTGTCAGGCACCCAGCTGGCACCTTGTGACAGGGAACTTATAGACTGAGATTTTTTTTGCCTTAGGTTTTTCAATCTGTTATTTTATATTTTTTAAATTTTATTTTATTTTTTTATTCTCTAAAACCAGATAACTTACCTATGGAGGGCATGCTGCAGGGTGATTGACTGGTGAGTACCAGCAGCCTGAGATGGTTCCTAGGGGACTAAGAGGGAAGCCTGTTTTTCCTGGGTTGCTTTTGTTTTTTGTTTTTTTCTCTCTGTTTTCTTTTTTTCTTTTCCTTATTTTTTTCGCTTTAGTTTCTCTACTTCTTTTCTTTCTTTCAATTTTCCCTCTTCTGTTGTTTTTCTTTCATTCCACATTGCCTTGTTTGGTCTTTTCCTTTTCTCATCTTTCTGGTCTTTTATTCTATTTTTTCCTGGTTTCATTTTTTTATTCCACCTTTTATATTCTTATTCCTTTACATTTTTTATGAATTTTTACTCTTATTACTTATTTTTTATGACTCTTTTATGGTTCCTTTTCTATCTTTTGTCATTATTACTATTATTCCTTTTCTCTTCTTCTCTCTTTCCTTTTCTATGGTCTTAATATTTTTTCAAGGGAACAAGGACAACTAAAAAGATATAGAATAAGTGGAACCAAGTGTCAAAGAGCAAGCTTAACACAAAACAAAATAAAACACTAGAGTAGAAAGAGAAGTTGACCATCTGAATAAGCCCATCAAGATAAACAGATGACTAGACACCAACAAAAAATTATAAGCCATACTAAGAAACAGGGAGACATGGCCCAGTCTAATGAACAAACTAAAAATCAGGAGGAGATGCAGAATGTGGAATCAAGGATGTCTAAACAAATATGAATCAACTTAATGAAGTGAAGGAAGAGAGAAAGGATATTAAGAAGACACTGGGGGAACATACTGAAGAAATTGTAAACATACATAAAAAGATAACAGATCTGATGGTGATGAATGGCACTATGCAAGAAATCAAAAATACATTGGAAGCACATAACAGCAGATTTGAACAGGCAGAGGAAAGAATTAGTGATGTCAAAGATAGTACATTTAAAATCGGACAGATAGTAGAACAGATAGATAAAAAGATAGAAAAAATTCAGCAGAGACTCAGAGAATAGAATGACAACATGAAATGCTATGAAATAATGTTCATAGCAACATTATTCACAATTGCCAAAGGATGGAAACAACCCAGGTGTACATCAACTGATGAATAGAAAAACAAACTGAGGCATATACACACAATGGAATATTATTCAGCTATAAGACAACATGGCAACATGGATGAACCTGCAGGACACTATGCCGAATGAAGCAAGCCAGGCACAAAAAGACAAGTATTGTATGATTTTGCTATTATGAACTAAATATAATAAGCAAACTAAAGGAGTTAATACCTAGAATATAAGCCACCAATAATAAAATGGTGTTAAGAGAATGGAAAGCTGATGTTTAATCTGTACAGAACTGATAAAAAGCTGTTTGTAAATGTCTGGAAATGAATAGAAAGGGTGAAAACACATCATAGGATTTGTAATTAGTAGCGTTAACATATGGGTATGATAGTGGGGTTTTGTTGTTTTCCTCTTTTTTGGAGAAATGAAAATGTTCTAATATTGACTGAAGTGATGAATGGGCATCTTTGTGATTATACCAAATGCCACTGATTATATGCTTTAGATAAATTATATGGTTTATGAACAAAAAAATAATAATAGGATGAGTTGGGGGGAAAAAATGCCAAATGTAAGCTACAGACTATAGTTATTAGTAATACTTTGATGATGTGCTTTCATAAATTTGTTACAAATCTTTCAAACATTGCAAGGTACTTGTGGTGGGGTGATGTATAGGAGCCTTGTATGATGTTATGCATGTTTGTTTCGTAAGTTCACAACTTTTATATACACTTATTTTTTAATGTATGTTCATGTATGAATTACATAATTCAATAAATTATTTTTAAAATGAAAAAAAAAAAATCTCCCAAAATGAAAAAATGAAAAACCCAAGACTAGAGATGGTTTCACAGGTGAATTCTATCTATGATTCAAAGGAGATCTAATACAAATCTTGCTCAAAGTCTTCCAAAAAACTGAACAGGAAAGAATGCTACCAAACTCATTCTATGAAGCCAACATCACACTAATACTAAAAACAAACAAAGATAATATGAAAAAAAAAAAGAAAATTAGAGACCAATTTCTCTAATAAATACAGATGCAAAAATCCCCAACAAAATACTTGCAAACCAAATCCAAAAGCACATTAAAAGAACTGTATACCACAATCAAGTGGGTTTTATTCCAGGTATGCAAGGGTGGTTCATCACAAGAAAATTAATTAGTGTAATACACCACATTAATAAATTAAAGAAGAAAAATCACATGATCCTCTCAATTGATGCAGAAAAATTACATGAGAAAAACTGACAAATTACAGCATCCTTTCTTGATAAAAACACTCCAATAGGTAGAAATAAAAGGAAGCTTTTTCAACATGGGACAGTGAATATAAGAAACACAAAAAGCTAACATTGTACTCAATGGTGAAGGACTGAAAGCTTTCCCACTCAGATAGGGAACAAGACAAGGATTCCCTCTGTTACCACTGTTATACAAGATTGTGCTAGAAGTTCTACCTAGAGCAAGAAAAATAAAAGTCACCAAAATAGGAAGGGGAGAAGTAAAAGTTTCACTTTTCACTGATGATATGAAAATATATTTGGAAAATCCTATAAATCCACAAGTAAGCTACTAGAACTAAGAAATGAGTTCAGCAAAGTGGCAGAATAGAATATTCATACACAAAAGTTGGTAGAGTATCAATAAATTACTAATGAGCAATCTGAGGAGGAAGTAAGAAAAAATCCAAAAGAATCAAATATTTCAGGATAAATATAACCATGGACATAAAGGACCTGTTCAGAAAACTATAAAAACATTGCTAAAAGAAACCAAAGTAGACCTAAATAAATGGAAGAGCATTCTATGTTCATGGATTGAATGACTAAATATCATTAAGATGCCAATTCTACCTAAACTGATTTACAGATACAATGCAATCCCAGTAAAAATTCCAACAGCCATTTTTACAGAAATTGAAATGCCAATTATCAAATTTATGTGCAAGGGTAATGGGCCCTGAATAGCCAAAAATATCTTTAAAAAGAAGAAAGAAGTTGGAGGACTCTTACTTCCTGACTTTAAAACATATTAATTAGCTAAAGTGCTAAAAACAGCATGGTATTGGCATAACGATAGACATACTGACCAATAGAAATGAATTGAGAACTGAGAAAGAGACCCTCACATCTACAGTCAAGTGATTTTTGACAAGGCTGTCAAGCCCACCCAGCTATGTTAAAACAGTCTGTTCAACAAATAGTGCTGGAAAAATTGGATAGCCATATCAAAAGAAAGAAAGAGGACCCCTATCTCAGGCCTTATAGAAAAATTAACTCAAAATGTACCAAGGACCTAAATATAAAAGCTACTATCATAAAACCCCTAGATTAAATAAAGCAAAACATCTTCAAGATCTTGTGGTAAACATTATACCCAAAGCACAAGCAACAAAAGAAAAAATAGATAAATGGGACCACCTCAAAATTAAACACTTTTGTGTTTCAAATGATTTTGTCAAGAAGGTAAAAAGGCATCCTACTCAATGGGAGAAAATGTATGGAAACCACATATCTGATAAGTGGTTTATTTCCATGTTATAAAAGTGATCATATAACTCAATGATAAAAAAGACAAGGAATCCAATCAAAAAATGGGCAAAACACTAAAATAGACATTTTTTCCAAAGAAGAAATACAAATGGCCAAAAAGCACATGAAAAAATGTTCAAAATCACTAGCTATTAGGGAAATGCAAATCCAAACTGCAATGAGATACCTTTTCACACGTCATAGAATGGCTACTATTAAAAAAAAAAAAACAACAACAGAAAACTACAAGTGCTGGAGAGGATGTGGAGAAATAGGAACACCCCTTCACTGTTGGTGGGTATGTAGAATGGTGCAGACTCAGAGGAAGACAGTTTTATAGTTCCTTAGGAAGCTAAATGTAGATTGCTTAACATATGTAGAATTTTCAATAAAGTTTATTGTAAAACTGTGGAAATGAATAGAGTTGATGGTAACACATTATAGTGAGTATAACTAACACTGCTGATTTATAAATGTGATTGTGGCTAAAAGGGGTACTCTAGGGTCATAAATGTCAATTGAAAGAAAGCTAGAGGTTAATCTAGGGACTGTATAACATAGTGAACTCAGTGGTGGATGAGGATTGTTTTTAATACTACAAATATAAGAACATTCTTCTATGAACTGGAAAAAATGTACGTCACTATTACAAGGTTTTAAGAAAATGGTGACACATGGGAAAATTCAACTACTGTAACTTATGGACTATACTTAATAGTAATAGGGTAATATTTTTTTCATCAATGACAAAGAAGGTCCTATATCAATGCTAAGGGTCAACAATAGGGAAGTATAACAGGGTATGGGATTTTTCCTTTTGGAGTAATGAAACATTCTAAAATTGATCTGAGGACAGCACAACTCTGTGATGAAACTAAGAGCCACTAAGTGTAGACTATGGATGGATTGTACAAGGCATGGGACCATATAATACAGTGAACCCTGAGATGGAAGATGGACTGTAATCAACAGTATAAATATGAGAACATTCTCTCATGAACTTAACAAATATACAAGACTAATGTGTGGTGCTAACAAAAGCATAGTTTATGGGGAAAAATACACCATAGGAAAGCTACAGACTATAGTTAGTAATATTTCTGATGATGTTCTTTCATCACTTATAACAAATATTCCACAACAATGCAAGATGTTGGTGATGAGATGATGTATGGGAATCCTGTAACGCATGATTGTTTTGTAAACTTATGAATTCTCTTATAAAACAAAACAAAATGAAACAAAAGTAATGATGGATGTATGTTTTGGGACATAAAGTTAACAAAGATAAAAGTGGTAACAATTACTAAAAAAATAGCAGGGGAAAAGAGAGGTATAGGAAAGGTATATATTTATTCTATTGAAGTTAATTTGTTAACAAACCAAATATAATTGTTATATATTTAAGATGTTAAATTTTCATCTATGGTAACTACAACAAAAACAGATGAAAGATATATCCAGATAGAAATTAGAAGGCATTCAGTATGGTATGTATTAGTCAGCCAAAGGGGTGCTGATGCAAAGTACAAGTAATCTGTTGGCTTTTATAAAGGGTATTTATTTAGGGTAAAAGCTTACAGTTACAAGGCCCTAAAGAGTCCAGGTTGTTTTCTCACCAAAGTCAGTTGCCATGTGTTGAAGCAAGATGGTCGCTGACCTCTGCAAGGGTTCAGGCTCCCCCTCTGGGCTTGTCTCTCAGGGCTTCCTATATCAGTCTCAGCCGTCTTCCCAAGGTCAGCTGTAAGCTATCAGGCAAATGACTCAGCTCTCTCTGGGCCCCAGGATCAAACATGACAGAGCTATCTCTGCTTCCATGTATCATCTTCTGTGTGTCTTCTTGAGTGAATGTCTGTTTATATAGCCCACCAAGGGGGCAGGGAATTAAACTGAGTTACACCCTACTGATGTACTTGAATCAAAGCCCTAATCTTAACATAATTTAATAAAAGACACCTCAGCTGAATCTAATACAATCAAAGGGGATCACACCCAGAAGAACAGACCAGTTTACAAATATAATCTCTCTTTTTGGAATTCATAAATAATCTCAAACTGCCACAATGGTACAACACAAGAAAGCAAATATATATATAAATGAATGCTTTAACAGAAGTGAGGGACAAAAAACATGCAAAACTTACAAAGGCTATACAGCAAAATGGCAGAAGAAAGTCTTGTATTATCAGCAATGACTTTAAACGTAAATACATTAAACTCTCCAAACAAAAGGCAGAGATTAGCAGAATGGATAAAAAAGCATGACCCAACTATATGCTGTCTGCAAGACAATCACTTTAAAGTCGAAGATACAAGCACACTGAGGTTGAAAGGATGGGAAAAAATACACCGTGCAAGTAGCAAGCAAAAAGGAGAGCTTGGGTGACTACATTAATATTGGATAAAATAGACCTTAAGTCAAAAACAGTTACAAGGGACAAGGATGGTCATTACATACTGATAAAGGGGACAATTCAAAAGGAAGATGTAACAATTATAAATATACCTGCACCTAACAGTAGAGCCCCAAAATATATGAAGCAAATACTGACAAATTTGACATTAATAGTAGGAGACTTTAACACACCACTTTAAATAATGGATAGAGCATCTAGTCAGAAGATCAATAATGAAATACAGGACTTGAAAGATATACTAAAACAACTAGACCTAACAGATATAAATAGAGCACTGCATCTAAAGAAAACAGAATACATATTCTTCTCAAGTGTAGATGGATCATTCTCCAGGATAGCCCATATGTTGGTTCACAAAACAAGTCTCAATAAAGTCAAAAATACTGAAATCATACAATGTATATTCTCTGACCACAATGCAATGGAGCTATAAATCAATAACAGAGGGAGAAAGGGAAAACTCCACAAATACGTGGAAATCACACAACATACTCTTAAATGACCAATGAAGAAAAAATTAAAAAAGAAGAAATTAGAAGCAAAACTAGGAAATATCTTGAGGCTAGTGAAAATGAAAATATAATGTACCACAACTTATGTAATGCAGTGAAGGCAGTGCTGAGAGGGAAATTTATAGCTCTAAATGCATTATCTACAACTACAAGCAAAACATTTCCTTCCATTTGCCCCATAAGATCTAAGCCCTCTCTCAATCTGAAGCAGAGCAGGTATCACCATGCCCAAATCCTCAAAACTGAGGAATGAACAAATACAATGGAGGAATGCAACCATGGACCAAAGTAGACTTATTTTTATTGTAGTTGTGAAGAACTCGTAACATTAATATAAAGATAATGGTTACCAGAGATTCTGAGGGGAAGCGGGGGAAGAATAGGTGGAACATGGGGCATTTTTAGGGCACTGGAATTGTTCTGCATGGTATTTCAATGACAGGCCATTATATATTTTGTCAAAACCTATAAAATTGTACAGTGCAAAGCGTAAACCATAACGTAAATATAGACCTTGGTTAGTAGCAATGCTTCAATATTTGTTCATCAATTGAAACAAATGTAGCACGCTAATGGAAGATGTTATTAACAGGGGAAAATGTGAGAGAGGGAGGGAAGTGGATGGGGTGTAAGGGGATCCCCTATACTTTTTTTTTTTTTTTAATACT
>JAQZBX010065296.1:6391-16431 GCA_029593785.1 Cabassous unicinctus | reverse complement strand
TGAAAGAGGACCCCTATCTCACCCCCTATACAAGAATCAACTCAAAATGGATCAAAGATCTAAATATAAAAGCCAGGACCATAAAACTACTAGAAGAGAATGTAGGGAAACATCTTCAAGACCTTGTAGTAGGTGGTGGTTTCTTGGACCTTACACCCAAAGCACGTGCAACAAAAGAAAAAATAGATAAATGGGACTTCCTCAAAATTAAACACTTTTGCACCTCACAGGACTTTGTCAAAAGGGTGAAAAGGCAGCCAACTCAATGGGAAAAAAACATTTGGAAATCACATATCTGATAAGGGTTTAATATCCAGGATATATAAAGAGATGTTACAACTCAACAATAAAAAGACAAATGACCCAATTAAAAAATGGGTGAAAGACTTGAATAGACATTTCTCCAAAGAAGAAATACAAATGGCAAAAAAACACATGAAGAAATGCTCAACATCACTCATGATTAGGGAAATGCAAATCAAAACTACATTGAGATATCATTTCACACCTATCAGAATGGCCACTATTAAAAAGACAGAGAACTAAAATGTTGGAGAGGACGTGGAGGGATAGGAACACTTCTTCACTGTTGGTGGGAATACAGCCACTGTGGAGGACTGTTTGGCAGTTCCTAAAGAAGTTAAATATAGACTTGCCACGTGGCCCGGCAATACCACTACTGGGTATATACCCAAAAGAACTGAGAGCAGTGACACGAACAGACATCTGCACACGGATGTTCATAGTAACATTATTCACCATTGCCAAAAGTTGGAAACAACCCAGGTGTCCATCAACAGATGAATGGATAAACAAACTGTGGTCTATTCACACAATGGAATATTATGCAGCTGTAAGAAGAAATGAAATCATAAAGCATATGACAACATGGATGAACCTGGAGGACATTATGTTGAGCGAAGCAAGCCAGACACAAAGGATAAATACTGCATGAATGTGTTACTATGAACCAAATATATAACATATTGTTCGATTCAAAAAAATTTTTATATGTATCCATTACATTTAATTGAGAAATGTATTTATTTATTCATCTGTGTTTACTTTTTAGTTTTTAATTGTTTATATTTTCAATTACTAAATGTACAAAATAAAGCAAAAAAAAAAAAATCAGAAAAAAAAAAGAAGGTTGTTAGTTGTGGGTTCTTCATGTATGCCCTTTATCATATTGAAGAAGTTTCCTTTTATTCCTAGTGTGCTAAGTGTTTTTATCAAGAAAGGATTCTGTATTTTGTTATATGCCTTTTATGTATCAGTTGAGATGATGGCGTTTTATATTTTTTTTTCTCCTTCATTCTGTTAATGTAGTGTATTACATTAGTTGATTTTCCTATGTTGACCAATCTTGCATACTAGGGATAAATATCACTAGATCATGATGTATATATTTTTAAAATATGCTATTGGATTTGGTTTGCTAGTATTTTGTTGAGGGTTTTTGCATCTATATTAATAGAGATTTTGGTCTGTAGTTTTCTTTTCTTGTGGTATATTTATCTGGCTTTGGTTTAAGGGTGATGTTGGCCTCACAGAATGAGTTAGGATGTGTTCCTTCTTCAATTTTTTGGAGGAGTTTGAGCAGAATTGGAGTTAAGTCTTCTTGGCATGTTTGGCAGAATTCACCTGTGAAGCCATCTGGTCCTGGGCTTTTCTTTGTTGGGAGGTTTTTGATGATTGATTCAACCTCTTTACTATTAATTGGTTTGTTGAGATCTTCTATTTCTTCTTGAGTCAATGTAGGTAGTGTGTGTGTTTCTAGGAATTTGTCCATTTCATCTAGGTTATCTAATTTATTGGCATACCGTTGTTCACTGTATCCTTTTATAGTTCTTTTATTTCAGCAGAGTTGATAGTAATGTCCCCTTTTTCATTTCTGATTTTCAGTTTATTTGTATCCTCTCTCTCTTATCTTTGTCAGTCTGGTTAAAAGTTTGTTAATTTTATTGAACTTTTCAAAGAACCAACTTTTGGTTTTGTTGATTTTCTATTGCTGCTCACTTTGGGTTTAGTTTGCTCTTCGTTTTCTAGTTCTTCCAGTTTTGACGTTAGGTCACTGATTTGAAGTCTTTCTTCTTTTTTAATGTAAGCATTTAGAGCAGGGGCTCTTAACCTTTTTTGTTCCACGGACCCCTTTGCCAGTCAGGTGAAAACCACAGCCCCTTACTTAGTCCACACTATACTGCGTGTTATTTAATAAATATATCCCACCCGCACCAACACGTCCACACAAGAATAGTGGTGTTTTTTTTTATTTAAATTCAAGGTCATTGACCCCTTGTTAAGAACACTTGATTTAGAAATATGAATTTTCCTCTCTGCACTGCCTTCACTGCAACCCATAAGTTTTTGTATGTTGTATTTTGTTTTCATTTGCCTCAAGATATTTGCTAATTTAACTTCTGATTTCCTCTTTAACCCATTGGTTCTTTAAGAGTATGTTGTTTAATTTCCACGTATTTGTGAATTTTCCATTTCTCCCTCTGTTATTGATTTCTAGCTTCAATCCGTTGTGGTCAGAGAATATACATTGTGTGATTTCAATATTTTTGAATTAATTAAGACTTATTTTGTGACCCATCAGATGGTCTATCCTGGAGAATGAGCCAACACATGATCACTTTTAAGTGAAAACACCCTAAATGTAAATATGCACCAACAGTGGAAAAGATTGGTTGCCTCTGGGAACCAGGAGTAAGAAGGAGAGTTTTTTAATTTTGTTTGATTTAATATGAACACATATACAGTTAAAATTGAATAACAAAACAAAGTAAAAACCCGATGAAAGTAATGAATACAGGCCAAAGGAAATTGATTTCCCCTTATCTATGGTAAGCAACCCAGCAAGGGTGGAAGTCTTTGAAATTTAAAGGTACTTGAATGTGTTTACTGTAAATGAGATTTACAAAGCTAACCATCCCCCACCCTTCCCCAAAGACAATGCTTCCTACCTATTGTTTGAAGATTGGTTTCTGACCACCTTAAGGGACCACCTCCCCAGATTCCATTAGGAAGCAGGCAACCTAAAACATAACAAATGCAAAATAAACTGTGAATTGGGACATGTTTTAAATGTAACAGGGAAAGGGAGACTAAATCACAGCTGTGAAAATGTGGTTGTGAAGGGGAGGGAGGCAGGAACGAGAGTCGGGCACTGCCCTGGCAGGCTGCCACAGGTCTTCCAGCTTGGCAGGGATGGCCAGGCCACCTTTCAATGGAGACTGCCGTTTCATTAGCCTATCTGTTTGATAAGAACGTCCTTTAAGGATATCTGATTTCCTTTAGCCTGTCTTTATATTCAGTAAGTAACTTTCTTAATTTGGGTGTCCAAGTGAGTTTTGCCACAGAGAGATCCTGAGGACTGGATCTCTGTACAGCAGTTACTTATATATCCCAGGGAAAACGAATACATTACCATTTGGCAATACCCATCCCCAGTGTTGAGTGAACTGGGTTTAGGGAGCCGATATCATGTATGGAATGAACACAGGCTTTGGAATGGGAGACATCCAAGTTCCATTCTCAGCTTCTCTACTCACGAATATGTTACCTTAACCTTGATACTTAACCTCTGAGCTTCAACTCCCTCTTGTATAAAATGGAAATGATAAAACTTTGCTGTGTGGGTGAAAATGGAGAGTATAGGCAAAGCACTTGAGATAAGGTAATGTGGTAGACAGTCCACAAATGGTGCCATTTATATCAAGGAGGGCCCCCACTGGAGCTGGATGTGCAAGCCTGAGGGGCCCAGGGCCCAGCCCCACAACAATCAGTCCGCCAGCTTCCTGTTTATTTCATTTGGGTTTGGGACTTCGGATAAATCTCTGAAGACAAGAGCCTGGGATCTAAATCCGATTCTACCACTACCTAACTTGGTGACTCTGAATGAGCAACACAACCTCCCTGGGCCTCCGAGTCCTCATCCTTTACAAAATAGAGAATTGGGCCCGATGAAATTGTAGTGTTAACTTATGCATGCCTCATTCCATGAAAGATTTGAGATGGCTAGTTGAACCAGATAATTTCTAAACTCTTTTTATGCTCTGAGATTTAAAATGTGTTCTTTGCTATTTATGACAGAAATATTAAAATGTGCCCACACTTCATGTGCCCTTAGAGTACGCCAACCACAGGGATGGGAAGGTAGGGTGCCTGCCTCCACAGAACCAGGCACCTCCTGTTTCCTTCCTCTTCCTTCTGGAAATTCCCACTTTCCTCTGGCTGTTCCTGCACAGAGGGAGTTCTAGGAACCCCCAGTCTCTCTCTCCTTTCTCCTTAGGCACATCTTAGATGAACTAGTACTCAGTCTTCTCCGTGTATTGGAATCACCCATGGAGCTTGATAGGATTGACATTTGGGTCCTTTCCCCTTCCAATTCTGATTTGGTCACCTGGGGTGAGACCTCATCAGCACCAGGCAGGGCGACTCTGAGGCCGGGGCTCTGTGGACCACCTTCCCTAGATATTTATTGTTTCCCGGAGTCTTACATGCTGTGCCAGCCCTAATCCTGGTAGGGAGCAAGAGGCCCTTGCTGAGTGGTGCTAAGTGGAGGCCTGCTCCCTAGGAAGGGCTAAATGCCTCCTGAATCAATGCCAAGAAGCATTTTGTGAATTTGTCACCGGGGACTCCTGAGAGAGGAAGAGAGCAACATCGCCAACCACAAAGAACAAAAGGTGGAGTAAGGGCGGTGGAAAAGGTCTCAAGGCAAGGGCACCACAGTGACGGGTTACGTTTCCTACATGCCTGGAATCCCGTGTTCCTTGGCCTGAGAGATGACACCTGCAACTGTGCCCAGCTTTTCGTGGTGGCTTCAGAGCAAGTGCTGTTTATGGGAACGCAGAGACCTCATTGACCAGGCACGCTTCCTCTAAAGTCGGTCAAAATAGTCCCCTCGCTTCAGATTGTCTTCTGTGGCCTTTTTTTTTTTTAAAGATTTATTTATTTATTTATTTATTTATCCCCCCTTGCTGTTTGCGTTCGCTGTGTCCATTCGCTGTGTGCTTTTCCCGTGTCTGCTTATCTCCCCCTTGCTGTGAGGTCCTGCTGCATCAGCCCACCGCGCCGCGCGGGCCGGCCTGCCCTCACAAGGAGGCCCCGGGAAGCGAACCCGAGGCCTCCCATATGGTAAACGGGAGCTCTATCCATTGAGCCACACCCGCTTCCCTTCTGTGGCCTTTTAAACTGCTTTTCCCTGAAGGAAAGACTGGCCCTTGAAAGAAAACATTTTCTGGCATTTACTGAAATTTTTATAACTGGAAGCTTTGTATCAGGAGATATAAATGTGACTGGATGAGAAAGGAAAGACTGAATTCATTTTCACTCATTAGCAGACAACCTGGGGAAGACAGTAAAATGGTAAAGGCTTAGCTGGGCATGGCTCAGTCCTCATTCTCCCCAGAAGAGAAACAATGACGGCACTTCTGAATGGAAAGCAGTCAAAGGTACATGACACCACTGCCCGTGTGCTGTTGGGAGAGAAGATATTCTGATCTGTGACATGGATGCTGGCGGTTGGAAGAGAGGGGTAAAAGCCAGTAGCAATTTGGACAGAGAAGGGACTGAAAAGGCTCTCTGTTCTCCCTGAGACGGTAATGAATTAGCTGATAAGCTTCAGAAGCTACCTCCTTGGGCAGAACCCCGCCCCTCCCGTGTCAAATTAGACAATTACCTACGCTGTCTGTGCTCAGCACGTCAGCAGTCTAAGGGTACTGATTTTACCACCGCGTAGGCTTGTTCGGAGGATTAAATTAGATCATGGATGTGGTGTGCTCAGAGGGGTGCCAGCACTCCGTGTTCAGTGTGGAGCTCTTACTCTGCCCTGGAACCTGCTCTGCTCTTATGTAAACAACCACTCTGTCCTTCCAGTCACACGATACTGTGTATTATTTAATAAATACATCACACCCGCACCAACACGGCCCCACAAGGATGATGTTTTTTTGAATTTCAGTTCAAGCTCACAGAGTCCTTGTTAAGAGCCCCTGCCTTAAAGGTGGTCTTGCCTTTTCTTGACCACCCTATTTGCAATTGCAGGACCTCTGCACCCCCCCCACCCCCCCCACCCCACCTTCCTGTCCTTTTCCCTGCTTTGTTTTTCCCCATAGCACTTGTCATCATCCAACATTCTACATAGTTTATTGCTTGTTTATTGTCTTCTGCTATTAGAATATAAGAACCTAAGTTCCACGAGGCAAGGATTTTTCTGTTTTGTTCACTGTGTTTTCCCCAGTGCTGAGAACAGTGCTTGCCATCTCCATCAATATTCACTGAATTAATGACTACATTTCATTTGGAAAGCACAACCTTTTCACTGAAAGCATCCTTTAACATTGGTTTATGTAGCTGGTTTTTTTTTAAGACTTATTTATTTATCCTCCCCCCACACACACCCCCTGTTGTTTTGTGCTTGCTGTCTGCTCTCTGTGTCCATTCGCTGTGTGTTCTTCTGTGTCTGCTTGTCTTCCTTTTAGGCAGCACCAGGAACCAATCCTGGGACCTTCCGGAGCGGGAGAGAAGCACTCAATCTCTTGTGCCACCTCAGCTCCCTGGTTTGCTGCGTCTCTTATTGTCTCTCCTCTGTGTCTCTTTTTGTTGCATTACCTTGCTGCGCCAGCTTTCTATGCGGGCCAGCTCGCTGCATGGGTCAGCTTGCCTTTCACCAGGAGGTCCCGGGAATCAAACCCTGGACCTCCTATATGGTAGAAGGGAGCCCAATCACTTGAGCCACATTCACTTCCCCACAGCTGTTTTTAAGTAAAGATTTTTCACTTTTTAAAGGCTAATCCCTCTTCTAATTAGCCCCGTAGCCAGCTGAATCCAGGCAGTGGGAGCTGCAAGTTTGTCTGGTAGCAGAATATTCTTAATTGTGGGCAAAATACTACAAGGCAAAGAAATGTCTTGAATGCTGAGTTTATAAACCTTTAGGAAAAGTAACATTACAGCAGGATTTCTAAGAAGTAAAGGTGGAGAATATTAAAGGATGTTTTTAAAGACAAATTAGTTGGGACCTAAACTCATTTGGAAAAAACTCAGCCTTTTACCTTCCACCTGGTAACTGAAATGCCTGCCCTAGAAATGTGGGAAGTTCCATTCTTCTGGAATTGGGATACCCCCTTGGAGAAACAGTATGGGCCAAGGGGTCCTCGCTGTCTCAGTGGTCTCCTTGCCCCTTGCCCATAGGAAAGAGGATAGTTACCCAGAAAAGCAGCAATTGGCATGTCTTCCCAGGCCCACAGCAGGCCTGCTGAGAGCACTTCCCCAAGATGCCTGTCACGAGCAGTCTAGTCTCCAGGTTTCTCCATCTCCTTGCCAACCCCACCCTGACCCCCACGAGGAAGCCTGACAGGCACCCCCGGCTGCAACCAAGAAGTGTTATTAGAACGTCATAGACTAGTATCTCCTGTGGAGACTGCTGACATTTTTTTGTTTCTGAATCCCCACTCCAGGAAAAGCCTTCCACAAAACAGATTTTAAATTATATAAGCTCACAAAAGATATTCCTTCTGACTAAGAAGCAGGAGGAGGCAGGGCTGCCTGACCTTTGGACTTCAACTAACCAGGCCAGAGCCTGCCCTGAGCCCACCTCCTTCAGCCCGGGATTTAACCCTCGCAGCTCCTTCCATGGAGACCAGAAAACACAACGCATTGGTTGTGATAAAGCTGCACTCCCTTCCCTAACCCCATTCGGTGGGGAGCTGGTTACAGAAAGGCAGATCTCTGAGCTTGGCTCTGGCCAGCCCATGAACCTTGAGGACTGGGTGACTCTTCGAACGTACTTCTTTATTTTTTTCTTCTTTAAAAATATGGAACGCTTCACGAATTTGTGTGTCATCCTTGCGCAGGGGCATGCTAATCTTCTCTGTATCGTTCCAGCTTTAGTATATGTGCTGCCAAAGCAAGCACCAAACGTACTTCTTTTGATGAATATCTGTGCTTCTTTCTTAAAACTTTCTGAAAAAGGCTGTTAGGTAATCAGTGATTTCAGCTATAGATGGCAGAAGAGGAGAAAGAGAAGAACACAGCACAGGAAGCCTGAAGCACTTCTCACCCAGATTGCTTCTTGAAATGCAATCCCTAGACTCCAGAGACTTGGGCTGCTTTCTGTCTGGGTGGAAATTCATGATTTGTTTAATGTCTTTTAATATATTACTTAATTTTGTCATCGGAGTACTTACACATGATTAAGAAAATTAAACTGCACAGACAGGCTTCATGGAAGGCCACAGAGCCTTGTTCCACCTCTCTCTACCCTTCCTTTTTCCTTGCTAACCTCTTGGCTTCAGCCAGTGAACTTTTAATTTTACATTGCTAGGAACACAAATAAATCTTCTGTGCTCTACTTATAGATTTATTCCAGAAGTTTAAAACAAGTAAACAGTGTTTATTATGTAAATGATCAGGCCCTACTAGGTCCTTTGATCCTAACACTCTGAGAGCCATGTCCACGTGCCATCACAGAGCATAGCTATGTCCTGGCCTGTCCACTTATCTTCCAATCATGCCCTCTGGGGTGGCAGAAGCCGTACAGGCAGCGGCAGATCCCTCCTGTAAATACTTCATTCTGCACGTAGCCACATCGCCTGACACCAGGCACAGCAGAGGAGTTGTGCAATTACCTGGGAGGTGACTGCTGACTACCTCTTGCTTGCTGCCTTGCGATCAAAATCAGGGAGAAGGATTCCATAGCAATGCCACATGCAGGGCAACAGAAAGTCCGCTACAAACATCTGAGCCTGAGCTCTAGGACAGGAGGAGAAAGCCAGGATTCTGTTTCATTATTAATACCTGTTGACATCATCCTGCAAAAGCCACAAGGACAACAGATAATAATAATAACAATAAAAAGATTTTCGAAGGCCTTTGAAAAAGATGGAAAAATCCTTCTCATCAATTACTGGCGTGAGACAGCACATATCACCAGGGCAGTGGTGCTCCTGCTTTTATTTTCAGAGTGATCGAGTGAAAAGAACACAAACTGGACCCCGAGGGACTTTGCTTGAATTCCTTGCCTGGCCCTTTATTAGCTGTCCGCTCTCGGTCAAGTTACTTAATCTTTGCCGGCCTGTTTCCTAAGGTGTAAAGGGTACCTACTTTTTAGATCTCATAATGATAAAACTTAAGGGGAGAGGAGGAATGAACCTGAAATGCCCTGCATACCCTGTCACATAGTAGGGACTAAATAGCAGCTCCTGTCTTTATGCTCCTTCCCGTTCTAAGTTGATTTTCATGTTCTTTATGCCAGGTCTATCCTATTTCAGACTGGGCTGAGGGGACAGCTGCAGACTGACCCTGCTTTCAAATGCATTTTTTTTTTCCAACTAGAGGTTCTGGAAAGAATTCCAGCTGTCTCTCCATCCTGCTTTTGCTGACTGAAAGTTTTGAGTTTCATGATATTTTACAATCACCTCTCCCAGGTGGGCTATAAATAATATATGATTTTTTTCTTTCTTGACATGCAATTCTATAAGCATTTGGAGAAATGCGTGCTCATCTCAATCAATATAAATAAGCCTAGTAAGAGGGAGGGAGCTTGAGATAGTAAAGTTTTTGGTATTTTATGGTTATCTCTTAAGACGGAGATCCCAGGATGTGTGAGGCAGTGTGTACTGGTTCTATACAACGATACCTGCTACCTGCATGTGCCTCATTTTAGTGCTGAGAATTACTTTCTTCAGCCAAGTTCTTAAAAGGTATCATAAGAAAAGCTTTAGGAAGCGGGAGTGGCTCAGTTGATAGAGCCCCCGTTTACCATATGGGAGGCCCCGGGTTCGCTTCCTGGGGCCTCCTTGTGAGGGCAGGCTGGCCCGCGAGGGGCTGATGCAGCGGGACCTCACAGCGAGGGGAAGATAAGCGGACACGGAGAAGACACACAGCAAATGGACACAGCAAGCACAAGCAGCAAGGGTGGGGGGGGGCATAAATAAATAAATAAATAAATCTTTAGGAAAAAAAAAAAAGCTTTATAGGACCCCTCAGTTTCTCTAGAGTGTACATTGAAATCATGCGCATATATACGTGTGTAT
>JAQZBX010065295.1:0-16339 GCA_029593785.1 Cabassous unicinctus | reverse complement strand
ATTAAAATTTTTAAATATTTTATTTCTTATTTTAAAAATTATTGTTATTTCATTTCTTATTAATTTTATTTAGTTATTTTATTGGCTTCATTCTTAGAGAGGTTTTGGATCACAGAAGGGTCATAGCAGTGGCGGGGGAGGATCACTGGTGCTTGGTGGTCAGTGATGAGGGGATGTGTGGGGAGGGGTGAACCTGGGGCATGCCTCTAAGTCCTATGAATATGTTCAAGTGTTTAAGTGGCTGTTGTCTTGATGCGTAGAGACCCACACAATAACTGAAAGAATATTGAATTCCCATCCTGGGGAGCCCTGCTGCACTCTCTTTTGGAATGGTAAAATTTCCTGAGTACAAGGGCAGTGCCTAGTGAAGGAAGACAGACCATTATGCCAGGACTTTGATATTGTTGGTTGTACTTACAAACTTTTTCTTGTGAAATTGAAACTTAGCCTAGTAATATGTACTGCATAAGAGTTACCTCCTGAAACAATTCTTGTTGCTCAAATGTGGCCTCTCTCTAAGCAAAATTCAGCATATAAACTCACTACCTTCCCCTCAGCATGGGACCTGATTCCTGGGGATGAGCTTCTCTGGCACAAAGGGATTATTAACAAGGGCCAACTAGCAATGCATCTGGAAAAAGTCCTTGACCAAAAGGGGGAAATATTTAATACAAATGAGTTTTTATGGCTAAGAGATTTCAAAGTGAGTTGGGAGGTCATACCAGAGGTTATGCATATGCATGTCTCAGCAGTATCTCATTGATAGTTCCTCAATAGGGGTGCTCCTGAGGACTCTAGAGACATCCAGACTATCAGCAGGGCAGACAAGCTCAGAAATTCAGCATCCTGTCAGTGAGCCTCACTCTGGAATTTATAAATATGAGTGACAGGAAAATATGACTTGAATAAATGAGAGACAAGCTGTGTTCCTGACTGGGATTATATTACATGGTAGGGCAATCTAACATTAATTTGTAAGTTTAACTCAGTTACTAATTTTTTTTTAATAAAAAGCAGGATAAAGATGTTTTCCTGTCATTCTACTGTGATTCACCAAAAACAGACAGCCAAGAAAATAAGATTAAAATGAAATAATAATGTGGAGATAAACTTGCCTGTCATGCACAGACAATAAAACAATTTGCATATTCATTTTTTTCATATTCTCTTTTACCTAGTGTCATTTTTCTAGTTCCCCATATAGTTTCAAGTTTTATCTTTTTAGATATAAAAGTGCAGAGGTTAAAATTTACTTTAGGACCAGTCTTCTCTAGTTCCACCCCTTCTCATTTTCCATTTTAACTGAAATGACACCCAGAAGACATTCTTTTAGGATCTGACATTCAATCTCTTTCTATATAGGAAAACATATTTTTCTTCTATTACTAGTACTATTACTAATCAAAATTACTAATCCCTTACTGAAATTATTTTAATTATTTCCATTTTGTCTTCTCTACATCCTTATTTGAAATCACCTATTTTGGTATTTTCTTTCTCTTTAGAATTTTCATATTGCAAAGAACTCTTTTAAAAACACACACTTGATCCTGTTGTTTTATTTGCTCATTTGCTTCAAAGGGTCATTCTTGCTTTTAGAGTTAATTAGAAAGTTCTTACCAAAGCTTTCATGACTATGTGTAATCATATAGATGGTCAATCTTATTCTCTGCAACTTTCACCATTCTTTACTTCTGGCCCATCTTCTAATATGTTCTCATGCCATTCTCTCTCTGAAACCTATGGTCATTTGTTAATTGTTTAATACAACACAAAACAAAAAAGAATATGAAACATAATAATACAGCTTAGTAAATTATTAATTAGCAAATAACTGACTCACCACATGCAAGTCAAAATAGAGCAATTGGATTACTAGAAGCTCCCTATGTCTCTTGCCAATCTTAATTATATAAATATAAAAACAGAATAAATTACAAAGAAATGAATAAATAAAAGAAAAACATTCAATAAAGCCAAAAGCCATTTTTAAAAGATAAAATTAGTAACTGTTAGCTATATTGATGAAGAAAAAAAGAAAGAAGATACAAATTACCAATATCAGAAATGAAAATGTGGTATAAGAAGATATCATACAATAATTACAATGATAATAAAATATTATAAACAACATTACCCTATAAACTGGACAGCTTAAATTAAATAGACCAATTTCTTGAAAGACATGAACTACTAAAGCTTACTCAGGAAGAAATAAATCAACTGAATAGGCCTATATAGAATGAATTGAATTCAAAGTATAAAGCCATCACAAAAAGAAAATTCCAGACCCAAATGATTTCCCTGGTGAATTATGCTAAATATTTAAGGAAAGAATGACACTGATTCTACAATAAATTTCAGAAAATAGAGAAGAATAAAAACACTTCTTTCTTATTTTTTGAATCCAGCATAAGCCTGATACCAAAAATAAAAGATATTGCCATTGCAAGAAAATAAAATTGTAGATCAAAAATCTTTCATGGACCTAGATGCAAACATTATTAATAAAATATTAACAAATTAAATTCTGCAGTACAGAAAAAGAACAATACATCATGACTACGTAGAGTTTATCATAGGAATGCAAGACTGGTTGATCATTTGAAATTAAATCAATATATTTCAGAAAAAAGAAAGATTGAAAGAACACCAAATAATCATCCTAATAGATGAAAAATAGCCCTTTAACATTTTCCTGATCTTTGGAAAACATGCTTTTGCCAGTTCTTGCTGATTGACCAAAGCTTCTGTGGGGAGAGGGAGCCCTGAAGTGTCTCACTCCACCAACTTGATCCCACCAATGTTTCTTGAAAGTACACATGTCATTGCTTATTTATTAATTCTGAGGCAGGTATACATTTAATATTTTCTATATTAATTGGTGCAAATTTTATTTTATTGTATTGAAGTTCTGACTTTTTAAAATGCTCTTATGTTTATAAAAACTCATATTTATAAAACAAGATCAAGCTTTAGAGCACAGAAATGCTCAAGAAAAAAATTCCAGTGTAGGCTTCCTATTTAGCCATAGGTATTTGCCTACATTCCACAGATTCTGATGAAACCTTGTAAGTCCTATAAACAAAACCATTACATAATGAATCTAAACTAGATTTATTAAGGTATTTATTGTTTAGGGGAAAGATGTCATTTAGAGTTAAGACTTTGGATTTCTTCACATTCACAGTGTCTTTAACCTCTATTTCTCCTTAAATAGAAAAAAGTCATTTACTCTTTATAAGTTATTCATGACTTCAAACAGCTGAAAAATATAATAAGTAGAATAATGAATAAATAAATAAGGTGTGTGTGTACATGTGCATCTCATTTTTCTTGTGCCAGGTTTCCTGTGCTATAAGCAATTCAGTTTTTTTCTATACACTGAATTAATTACAACCAAGTGGCCCATAGTCTCTGGTTTCCCCAAATATCAGTGAATTCTTGCCAAGTTAATTTTGTTTATAGTTGGCCCATTAACTACAATATGAAGCTTCCATCCTTCAGGCAAGAATGGAAATAGTATATCTGTGATATTCCATGCCAAATTAAATGGAGATAGAATAAAAAGTCCTATCTTCAACTTGAATTGGATATAAATCTGGATAATTTTCAGTTTCCATTTAAGGATGATCAATAGATCAGAACTCACCATTTTATGATTTATGAATTTTCTTGATAAGATGCCTTACTCCAATATTAGCTCTGTAGGGGTTTAAAAAGGTGTTATTGAGATGTCATGAAGCAAATTACATTGTCAGCACTTTTAAGGCTGAGAATTTTCACGTTAGCACAGATAAAATTCTACTAGCTAAAATTAGAATTTAAAATAATCTTTTAGAATCACATTGATATTTGGCTAATCAAGTATTTTTCCTTTCTTCTTTTCTTCTTTCCTTCAATAACAATATCAACAATAAGAAGGAGAAGGAGCAAAAGAAGAAGAGGAGGAGGAAGAAGAAACTAACATTTATTAAATGCTTATTATATTGCAGGCATTTCCCTAAGCATTTACACATATTACCTTCATTCTCACCAACAACAAACAAACAAGCAAATAAACAAATAAAAAAACCCACCAAACTTTACCATAGATATTAGTATTATTCCAACTTAAAGATGAAGAAATTGAATTACAGAGAAGTTAAGTAATTTGCCCAAGCTCATAGAGTCAAGATTCAAACGTAAGCATACTTATCTCAGTTCCTTACAAACTTGCTTTAACTAAATTTTCATTTTACTGGACCCCGACCTTACATTAAAGGTATTACAAGACAAAAAAAAAAAATCAAAGCAAAAATCCTTGTTTTGTTCAAAAATTTCTTTCCAAGAGAGTCCTCATTATGTCACCCCAGATACATGAAACAAATATAATGGTCTTTCTTCTTATTTTCATAAAGCATATAGATACATGATATCTCTATAGGTAGATAGGTAGGCAGACAGACAGATAAAGATAGATAGATAGATAGATAGATAGATAGATAGATAGATAGATAGATAGATAGACAGACAGACATAGAAAAGATAAGTCTTTCTTCTACCTTTGCCCTCCTGCAGTCCATATTCCAAACAGCAGCCAGAGTAATCCTTTTAAAATAAGATAAATTCATTGTTCTAGTTAAAACATCTCATGGTTTCCATCTTACTCTGAGTAAATTCCAAAGTTCTGACTATGGCTTATAAGGCCCTAAGTGATCTTGTGCCCACTATCTCTGTAATGTCATCTCCTGTCATTCATCTCCTTGCTTATCCATTCAGCCAAATTGGCCTTGCTTTTCCTGGAACAAATTAAGGATGCATTGAAGTGAATTTAACACTTTAAAGTTCCTTCTGTCAAATACATTCTTCTCCCACCTCTCCCTCACTTCTTTCAGGTCTCTGCTCAAAGGTTACTTATTAAAGAGGCTTTCTGGACATTCCATATAGAACACTCCTCTGCCCCATCACTCTTTAGGCCTAATTTTGCCTTCAGCTTCTTTATGGATTTTATCTTTCTCTAGAATGCAATCTCTATAAAACCAGTCTATTTGGTTTATTATTTGGCTTATTATTGTACCCCCAGCATTTTTAAAAACAGTGGCTGGAAAATATTATGCAATACATATTTTTTATGTGAATAATATATTTATAGCAAACATTTAAGGAATATTAACCTAGGTACTAGGAATTATGTTAAGTGTTTTAAAGGTATGATATATAATACTGACAAGAATCCCATGTTATAGAGAGAAACTGCCAACTTATAAGGGGCAGAGATAGGATTTGACCTTGGGCACTTATTTTAGTGAGTATGCTATTAATCATCATATCAAACTACCAGACACTGAAAAATGTTTTTTAGTATTTAAAGTTAAAAAAAAAAATACTTTCCCATCTCTGAGATTTTAGTATTCTTCATTCTTTCAGATAAAGAAGGCAATGCAATGGACATTTACTTTTACTTTGGCTGAGAGATAGCCATTTTGTTTGTTTAAAAATTTTGTTTGTTCTCCATTCTTTAACTTTACCCATATCTGGGAATATATGCTTTCTGAAATGTGCTGTTCCAAGTTG
This sequence comes from Cabassous unicinctus, assembly GCA_029593785.1. NCBI lineage: Eukaryota > Metazoa > Chordata > Mammalia > Cingulata > Chlamyphoridae > Cabassous > Cabassous unicinctus. Next base: position 10,783 of record JAQZBX010065295.1, on the reverse strand, counting down.
ATTTCTGGAAATACATGTGGTGTAAAGAAAATTATAATTTTTTATTAGGATCTCTAATGCCATTCATTGTCTTCTGGGGATGTCCATTCTTTGATTTTTTTCTTCTTTGGTGTTTTAAAGTACATTTATGCTTATTAAACTTAATTTGCATATGCTGATCACTTTTCCTACTTTACAATGTCATTTTAATTCTAATTATATATGACATGTTTCTGTTACTTGCTATTCCACTTACAAACACAACTTGTCAGAAAATTGTGAAAGAATATATATTACCTTGGCTTTATTCAGAAACTGACTAATTTGTTCATAACAATCTGAGCTAATATTTTACAGTTTTCTTCTGATTTCCTTTATTAGTATACTGACAATTAAATCTATTTCTATTTCTTTTAGATTATATATCCCTCATATTGTATTAAAAAGTAGACTTTCACTTATTTATACATTGTATTCATGATAGTTTAAATAAATAAAAATAAATAATTGTCAAATTAAATATGGACTAGCTGGAACACATAAAACCCTATTCTACTCCACTACTGATGAAGAAATATTGCTTATAAAGAAATAGGGAACAGCTTATTTGAAAATTTTGTGCATATTCTATACCTTATTTACAGCTTTATTCTCTATATTGTGCATAGTTGCATTTTCACCCTAGATTTAGAGCTTCTTACAGGTATCAATTCTCTAAAAGATTGTCACTATCTTATTTATCTTTTCATTTTAGAAGTGTATTTAGTAAACTTCCCAGCAACAGTAGGTGCTAAAGCAATTTTTACTCTGACTTAATTTTATTTACATTAGATAGGTTAAGATTCTTAAAGTTATTGATTTTAGAGATTATATAATCTAACTTTAAAGATATGAGACTATAACATCATTGCATATATTTTGCTCCAAGGCAATCCATCCATTTACAAAATCAAATAAAATCCAGCAATATGATATAAAACAAAATAACTCTTATTTATAAAATAAGATCCCTTTGCAATACTTCCAGAAATCACTTTAAGTAGTAACATGGAAAAACAGAGTTCTAATTAGATTCATGTTCACACTTGGCTAAAAATTCTGAAAGGTCCCAGATTTGTTTATACCTCCCTTCTGAACCCCAATCTCCAAAATGCCTCAAAAAGTACAGTGCATTCAGTTGAAAAGCCTCCTTTCCTGGCACTGTGGTAATGTAGCAACCTTCAGGGAGAATCACGTTGATGTTTTTCTGTTACAGTTAATTCAAGCAAATCCTGAGTCAGTATATGTGTTCATTCGATTTCAAATTCTTAGCATTTGCTTCAAGGCCAGGCCAATATGGAAAAAACAGTTTCATCTGAAGTCACTAATAATGTAAAAATATCTTCAAAATGTTTCAAAATCTTGAGGAATGTTTTCTATAATCTTCGAGGTTCTATTTGGCAGATCTCTTCTGAGTCAAAGTACCTGGATTGTGGTAGTTCCACTCAGCAGTATGGAGGAAAAGGGGAAAAAATTCAACACTATGTCCCATACTTAAATTCCATTCAGGGAGTTGGTCTGGCCTTATCTGGGCCTATTGCACTGGTGGTTTCTAAATGAAATAAGGACCCAAATTCAACAAGGCACTGTTTAGAGAGGGGGAAAAATGTGTGGAAATGCTTGTGGGTATGAATAGGGGTTATTACATTCTTTCATTGTTCCGGGGCTGGAAACAAAAACGGACATGTCAGATATTGTCCACAGTACACATGGTATGTGATCAATAAATACTTATTGACAAGTACCATGTAAAACCATTAGTGACACTGTTGTTAATTTTGTAAAGCTACAACTCATCTTGACAAAACTCAATTCAAGAGTTTAGAAAAGAAAGTGAAGGTATTGTTGTAAACTTTTGTCTTCATTACTTAGGGTAAAATCAGAATTATGCATGATCAAATACATGGATTTTTCTCACTTGTTCCACTGTATTCTTTCTGTCCAGCCTTAGTAATTATTGAGGTCTGGAAAGCTTCTTTGTTTGACCTAGAGTTTTGGGAAGAAAGAAATAACTTTTTGGCAAAATGCCTCTAGAAAGTTTGTACAAATGTAAATTATATATGTTCTATTGCATTTCAAAAATTTCTTCTTTAGAAAACAACTGAATAAAAAACAAAATGAACATATGTAATGTGTACCTTGCATTTAAAATTCTGTTCTCCCAAAAGAAAATTTTTCCAGAATTTCCATAATATTTACTTTTTCTAATCAGCTTTATGACAGTTTATAAAAGAATTTAGATACTTTCTATATCTGTAAATGTCTATAGACGTGAGCACATATTTGAAAAATCAAATGTATATTAAAATTATGGTAATTTCCCCCCAATTAGCTGGTATTTCTTTGACTTATCATTATTACTAATTAATTAGAATTGTTACATATATTATTATTTTTAATAATAATGGTAAAATACTCAACATTTCCTTTAAGTTAAATATTACTAATGAATAATATACAGAAGAGAAAAGAGTATAATTATGACAAACTAAACAGCTAATGGGCACTGAAAATTTCAAAATTTAAATGCTTTTCATTTATTTGGTGTTCCTGATACTGCCAGGGAAGATCAAAGTAGCAGACCTTAACAGTGGTAAATCTATTGTTAGGTAATAAGCATCATTTGGTTTGGATTAAGCTGTCAGTAAATACAATATGAGTGATAAAGGCTGTTTGAAAAATCAAAATAATTGTTTATGTGAGCTCAATTCGTGCATTTCAAATATTCACAATGAAGTCTAAATATAGAATATATATTAGATGAATTTGATCCCTGATTATATTCCCATAGCTCATATTGCCAAAATTAAAATTCTTACAGATAGTATAGTGTATAATTGACAAAGGGTTTCTTGGTTGTACATATAGGCATATTATTTGAGTTGTTTTTATGCATAGTGGGAGATAAGGGACAATATTTAGTCTTTCTTCATAATATAGTCTGGATAGACTTGTACTGCTGGATACTTGCAGAATATTATACTGGTCCTATATAGATAGAATCATGTTACTCACATGGGATGATAAAGACATGAGAGAATGTAGGAAGCCTTGGTAAGGCATATCTGCATCAGAAGTAGGAGATAAACCACACAAATATCCATGGGCCTTTCATCAGTGAATTTTTAGGGCTCCAATCCCCTGGGGAATACTTGGACATACTCTCCAAAGGACAAGTAATTGCATTTTGTAACTCTTCTCTTAAAGGAAACATAATGCACCTTGTCATTATGATTGTGGGAAAAATTCCCCTTGGTTAGACCATATATAGATTAATTCCTTGGCTGTTTGGCCAGGGTCCTGGAAAGAAAAAGACTAGAAATTCAGAGATAAGGAAGTATTGGGTAAAGCAGGTGGATGGACTTATGAGGTTGGCATATGATACGAAAATATTTGTGTAGCATCGAATACCCACCAGAGCATCCACTACAAAGGATTTTTTTTTGAAAACCACTTTAATCTCCTAGGAGCAAACTTTGAAAACATTGTCCATAAATATAAAACTCAACCCCCCTACACCAGCATAGGGCATGGGGATGTATTAATAGCTCAGTTAAACTAGTATAAAAGGAGACACTAAATAGCAAAGTAAACTGAATGACTTGGCTATTTGACGTGAGCGAGCCTCTTTCATCAGCCACCCTGTTGATGGCATAGTGGGCACATAAATGGAGTAATTGTGGTAAAAATGACAGACAATTCTTATCCAAAGTCTAGGCATGCCAGGAGAATTTCTATTCTTTTTGATATCAATTTCCTAAAACACTCTACCACATGGACATATTATTTTATTCAGAATCAGGATACTATAACTAGTTGGGGATATACAGTTGTAACAAAAATTATCATCTGCAGTGAATTTTTCTACTTTAATTGTTTACTGTAGATATTTGGCAGCCATACCAGGCCATTAAAATGCTACAAACTGACAGGCCCTTTAATAACTGGATTTTCTTTTTCTTTTTGCTGTCGCTTTGTTTTTCAGGTGAACAACCCACTTATAGAATTTAGGGTTGTGTTAGAGAATGCAAAGATGCACGATGCTCCTGCTGATCATCATTATCAAGCAGAGAGTGACTGATTGAGATGCCATTACTCAACACTTAACTTTCCTTCTGAGATGAAGAGAAGACCATCTGCCTTTCTGCTTATAAGCAGTTTTTTTATTTAAAAAACATATATACTTTATCTCCCCCTGCTAATATGTTTCCCCTTAAATTTAAAATTTTAAGAGATTGTAAAATTGAATTCCATTATACGGCGATGATAAACCAGCAGCAGATCTAAAACACTAACATTATGACAGCAAGTTTATACATGATATTCTTTAAAAACAAATTGGCCCTCTCCTTGTAAATTGTGAAATCTTGATTTTAAATATTACATATTATAACTTCAAAGATATGAGACTACAACATCATTGCATATATCTTGCTTCAAGGCAATTCATCCATTTATAAAAGCAATTAAAATCCAGGAACATGATGTACGACAAAATAAGTTATTTAAAATAGAATACATTGGTTGTAAACCTGGCTTTACAGTTTACAAGCTATGGCCTTGTATAAGTCTCTTAACCTCTTTGGTTCTTAGTTTCCTCATCTGTAAAATGATATTGCTAAACAAGATCAATAATTGTTAATAAAGCAATTATAGTAGTTATTAGCATCATCTATATGTAAATAATGCTTCACATCATCTGTATGAGATAAGAACTTGTAGTACCTCATTGAGTGTAAGTAACCAGTCCAAGGTCAGATAAGTCGTAGATGCCAGAGATGGGATATACACCGAGATCTGTTTACTTTCCAACCTTATGTGAGTACCCACTACATTAACATTAACCAAGATATTGGACTTCTATTTCAGGAATGGGAGGAATACACATTAGATGATGAATGTAAAAAACTGTGTTGGCAGGCTGAAGGAGAAATAGGGGTTGCTGAAAGCTGATATATTAATAATCAAAGAAAATGGTTAATATTCTTAAGGTAGGTTTGGGGCTGAGTGACAGTAGATAAGTAACCAGTACTGGTTGTGTGTGTGTGAGTGTGTATGCACATGCACATCTGGTTGTAAAATAACCTGATCATTAAGAAAATATGATATTAAAAAAAAAAAGAGAAACTTAAAGAAAATAATTCTAGAAAACCCTGGATTCTAAGGTAGTGTGAAGCCTACATATGTTTTTAAAAAAGATGAAGTTAAATACAACAGTTGTAATGCAACAAAAGAAAGACACACCCAAAGCCACAAACACTTAAAAGTAGGTACTATAGAGGTTTTCTGATTGATTCGGTAGGCACATTTCAGCACAGCATACCCCTCCACTCCATATGTGGGAGTAGTAAATGAAGAAATTATTCTGAAAAATCTCATTATTACCTCCCAACTTGGAGAAAAATCAATCAGGAAAGAGGCTTACTCAGCCTTAGAAAGCATGAAACCCCTTGCCTTAACTTTACCCTTTCAAACCAAATGCAGATGGCAGTTTTGAGCAGCAAATTCTACTGGCAAAAGTAAAAAGACCACATATCAGGAAAGGATGCCTCTCCACAGATTTCCACATCACCAAGAGTCAGGTGAGACTCTCAGTACTCTGTGCTCTTACCATTCTCCCTCCAACATTCACTTCTACTGTGCTGTCATGGGAGTATGAACACTGATCTTATCAACTTCGATGCCACTTTTCATGTCAGCCACCACAGGAAGCTTATGATTTTCAGACCAATCTTCATTCTTAAAACTCAATTCTCCATATAGCTCTAGAGAAAACGTTTCCTAATGCCAACTCCCACCCTAATCATTTTCTGAAATTCTTTACTCTGTCTTCTAAAACCCAAATGTGTCAAAGGCAAAATTTGTCAACATCTTTATTTTCTAGCTCTGAAACTTAGCCATTGCCTGAGGAATATTGCTATCCAGTTCTGTCTCAGCCCTTTCTGAGCTCTGTGTTTAGGGTTGTGGTAGTGAAAAATAGGTACTATGTAAGTAGGCACTTCTTCTTCATTATTGTTTCTAGAACTTTTTGTTTCTTTCCCTTCTCTACAAATAATCAGATTTGACTCTCATATCATTCATTCTATCACCCACTACCTTCCCTTTAGTTTTCTTTGACTCATTTCTTTTAACAATTATTTTCCTCATTTTTCTCTCTTGAGCTCATTCATATCAGGAATTTCTCCTGAACTGTTCTTGGCTAGGTCCCCCAGTGACTCCAGCTTGCTAAATCCAATGTCCAATTAATTTTCAATTCTCACCTTAATTAAACCATTAATAGCATTTGATATAGTTGATCATTCTTGTTGAAACATTTTCTTCACTTGATCTCAGAATACCACATACTCCTTTTTCCTCCTTCCTCTCTGGCTGTTTTATCTAACATTTCTTCATTGTTTTGTTTTCTTTTCAACTCTTTGTATTCTATATATCGTACTGTCCCAGAGATCTCAAACTTTATACTTTTCCTAAGTGCATTTCTACTAACAACTTTAATGACTTTATCTGATCAATACAATCAAGTGAATTTGACCAAGGTACAAAGGCAATTCAATGGTGAAAGGATTATCTTTTCAGTAAATGGTGCCGGAAAAATTGGACATTCATAGGTCAAAAAATAAGCCTTATGTAGCAGTTTGATATTATTTATGAATTCCACAAAAGATACTGATTGTGTTTGTAAATTGGTCTGTTCCTCCAGGCGTAATATCCTTTGATTGTATTAAATTCAAAGGTTTTACGTTGACTCGATTAAATCAAGATTAGGGTTTTGATTCAATCATGTCAGTAGGGCATGACTCAGGGTGGAGCCCCGCTCCCCCCACTCCCTTGGTGGGCTGATATAAACAGATGCTCACTCAAGAAGACACACAGAAGAAGATAAACAAGAGGACGAGAGAGAGCTCCATCAACACGGCAGAGGATAGAACTTTGATCCTGTGGCCCCGGGAAGAGAGATGAGCCATTTACCTGATAGTTTGCAGTGCTGAGAAAGTCCAGAAAAAAACAATCCCTATACCAGCCTGGAGCTGAGAAGAGAGGAATGCTGAACCCTCACAGAGATCAGCAACCATCTTTTGTCAACAAATGGCAACTGACTTTGGTGAGAAATCAACCTTGAGTTGTACTCTTAGGGGTATGTAACTGTAAGCTTTTACCCCAAATAAATACCCTTTATAAAAGCCAACAGATTTCTGGTACTTTGCATCAGCACCCCTTTGGCTGACTATTACACCTTAATTTATGCTTCACATTTTATATCAAAATCAACTCAAAATATATCACAGAACTATATAGAACTATATAAAACTTACAGAAGAAAACATTGGTCAAACTCTGTGTAACCTTGAGTGTAGTTATGATGTATTAGATATGACATCAAAGCATGATCCAGAAAAAAAAGATAAATTGGAAGTAATCAAAATTAAAACTCTGAGAAAGATTCTGTTAAGAGAACAAAAGGACTAATTGTGGACTGGGGGAAATTTGCAAAATCACTTATTTGACAAAGAACATGTATCTAGAATATAGTTTTTAAAACTCTTAAACTTCAGTAATTAAGAAATAACAAAAAATGGCCCAAACATCTTCAAACAAAAAAGTATACAATCACAAGCATATGCAAAGATACTCAACATCATTAACCACTAGGAAAATGCATATTAAAACCATAATGAAATACTAATACACACCTGTTAAAAGGGCTAAAATTGAAAAAAAATATAAATGCTGGTGAGCATGTGCAGCACCAGAAACTGTTACTCATTGCTTGTGGGAATGCAAAACAGTACAGCTGCATTGGAAAATATTTTGCCAGTTTCTTATGAAGTTAAACATATACTTATCTTATGACCTAGAAATCCCATTCCTAGGTATGTACTCAAAAGAATTAAAGATTTTTGTTCTCACAAAAACCTGTTTGCAAATATTTATAGCAATTTTATTCAGGATAGCCCAATACTGCAGATGACCAAGATGTTTTATAAAAAGTGAAAATTAATCCATATAACTTGTGGTACAATGGAATACTGTACGAAATAACAGTTGATACTTAAGCAAATTACATAAGGTGAGTTTCACATTCACCCAGGCTTTCTGCCAGGCAGCAGTCTCCAAACCAACTGCAAGTGTGGTACCAAAGTAGAATGCATCAGTCTCAGTGGGTGAAGCAAAAATGATCAGATTTTGGGGCTATTAAGGCAGATGGAATTTGCAGGGTAAGGTAGTGGAAAGTTGGGAGCTATGGAGGAGTCAAAAAATCTGCATAGGGGTTCCCTCCACTTTCTTGGCTAAATCCTAACCTGAGCATTTAGAGAGCAAGACTTAGCAGAGAACAGCTGCTGAGGGAGTGAGAGCTGAAGAGAGATTTTCAAAGTATTTCAGTTCTGGAATGATAATGGATTTCTTGCTCAACCAGTGTTGAGAGACTTTAGTTTCAGCTGAGAGCTCAGAAAAGGCCTTATCTTCCTTTATGAGTAAGGGCAGTGCTGTAGAAATAGAGAAAAAAACTGAAATAAATCATACTGAAAAATAAACCCCAATAAGATCTACAGAATCTTTTAAAATTGTATGCTAAATGAAACTCATCACTCATTAGAGGATGATAACATAACCAGAATCTTTAAAATGTATAATTCATAATGTTTTGCAGACAACAAAAATTACTAGACATGTGAACTAATAGAAAAAATGCAATCCATAATCATGACAAAAAGCAGTTTGATTAAAGCAAATTTAGAGAAGAAACAGATGTTGAAATTAGGAGGCAACTTTAACAACTATTGTAAAGCATATTTTAAAACTTAGGGGAGCAGGTGTAGCTCAGTGGTTTGAGCACTGTTATCCATGTACAAGGTTTTGGGTTCAATCCTCAGGTACCTCCTAAAACAAACAAATAAACAAACAAACAAAACTTAGTGAAAAGTATGGAGAAAGTATGAGAGTAAGGAATTTCAAGCAGAGAAATGTAAACTCTGAAAAAGGCTAAATGGAAATTTAAAACTGAAAAATAAAATGTCGAAAAAGGATGATTCATTGGGCACAGCTAACAGCAGATTAAACATAGTAGACTAAAGGAAAATAAAAACAGGTTAATAGGAATTATCTGAAGCACAAAGAGAAACTAGAATGATAATGATGTAAATAATAATAATCAGAATAGAACATTCAAGGTAAATAAAAGAATATCAAGTAGTGTGTAATTGGAATACCAGAAGGAAACAAGAGCAAGAGGCAGAATACTTTGAGAGTTACAGCTGAAAATTTTCCAATAACTAATCAATGAAGTCCAGGAAATCTCAAGTAGGATAAAAATAAAGACCAAACATTGGCACATCATAATTAAATGACACACTATGAAATATTAAGAAATATAAGAAATTTTTTAGTCTCAAAAAGAAATGTTTCCAAATGGAATCCTGGAATGGATGGAAATAATGACAAAATCCATAAATAAAAAATATATGGTTAAATACTAAAGACTATTTTTGATTCCTTTGAAAACTCTACTGCCCACTGAAAGCAAAGTAAAATCAAAATATTCTGGGGAAAACCATATGTAGAATTAAAATATATAGCTACAAGAGCACAATGGAAAGAAAGTAGTGTAAATGGAATGTTATTGCTGTAAGATTATTATATTTTACATTAATTGATATACTATTAATTAAGGTGGACTATGGCTAGTTAAAGATGAATACTGTAATTTCTGGAGAAATTATGAAAAATATAATACGGTAAAGTACAGCAAAAAACTAATAGACAAGACTGAGAAAAAAGAGAATATTAAAAATACTCAATGAACTCATTAGAAGAAGCAATGGGGGGATTCTTTTCAACACGTTATTCTTAAACCCAACCATATAAAAATTACATTATATAATGGAACTGAATGCCTTAGTAAAAACACTGAAATTATCAGTCAGGATAAAAACAGAAGAGTGAACTAATATGGTTTGTACATGAGAAACACTTTAAATATAAGGGAACCGATAGGTTGAAAGCTAGCAGAAAGAACACACTATCATGCAAATACTATGACAGAGCCTGAGTGGTTACATTAATATCAGACAAAGCCAACTTAAAGAAAAGGAGTATTACTAGATGGAGAAATGTCATAATGATGAGAAGGGTCAATTCATCAGGAAGCAATAATAATCCTCAATGCATATGCACCTAATAACATAGCTTTAAAATACATGAAGCAGAATTAACAGAACAGAAAGGAAAAACATACAATCTACAATTATTGTTGGAGATTTCAGCACTACTCTCTCAGTAATTGAAAAAAAAAAAACAAATTGAAAACCAGTAAGGATACAGACAGGCTGGGCAACACTACCAACAACTTGGCCTAATTGACTGTATAAAAATAGTAAAGTAGGCATTATTATTATTATTATAGCAATGGAAGAACTTGTAACATTGATATAAAGGCAGTGGCCACCAGAGGTTCTGAGGGAAGGGAGAGGGAACAATAGTCGTAACATGGGGCATTTTTGATACATTGGAATTGTCCTGCATGACATTAGAATGATGGATACAAGCCACTATACATTTTGTCAAAACCTACAAAATTATGCAGTGCAAAGTGTAAACCATAATGTAAACTATAGACCATGGTTAGTAGCAATGCTTCAATATGTGTTCATCAATTGTAACAAATTTACCATACTAATGAAGATGTTGTTAATGTGGGAAAGTAAGGGAGGATGAAGTGGTGGGATATACGGGAATCCCCTATGTTTTTTATGTAATATTTATGTAA
>JAQZBX010065294.1:0-16343 GCA_029593785.1 Cabassous unicinctus | reverse complement strand
CCCGGGGCCTCTCATATGGTAAACGGCTGCTCTATCCATTGCGCCACACCCACTTCCTGCCCTGAGGTTGCTGCATCAGCCCACCACACCGCTCAGGCCCGCGTGCCCTCACAAGGAGGCCTCGGGATGCGAACCCGGGCCTCCCATATGGTAAACGGGGGCTCTATCCACTGAGCCACACCCGCTTCCCTTTGTGGGTTTTTTGGTTTGGGTTTCTCTCCCATTTGTTCTTACACTCAGGACAGCATCTGAGTCCTGGCTTATCATCTTCCTGGCTGATTTCTTGTCTGATTTTACTCTTTTTGCTCTTGTCTAACGGGTAATGTTCTTAATTTCATTTCACTTCCTCTTTTCCTCTTGAAATTCCACCTCCTCTCCCTCTTCTGATCTCCTTTGTCCACATTCTCATCTTTTCTTCCTCTTCAGTCTTAAGTTGTTAAAAGCTTCAGCACAGAGAGCAGATTGACTTCTTTTTCAGCAGTGATTAGAAGCACCTCCTCCGCAGGGGAAACCTCTCCATGGAAGCCCCTGCAGGCGTGGTGAGCCACACTGTGAAAATACAGTTTAGACCATAAGCAGGGCACATTTATGTAGATATAACTGAAACAATATTTATTCTTGGAATATGTGATGTGCTCTGATATTCTATTCCATTCCGTTTGATTTCTCTCTTCATTTTCCCTCCCTCTTCCTTCCTTCTGTAAAGTAGAATAAAAAAATTTTAAGTTAAAAATTTTAATAATTTAAAAATAAAGTGAAAAATAAAAATGGCTGTTTGCATTGAGGGACCGCGTTCTAAGAAAGGATTTTCCAAAAGACAAAATAGTTGTCCTGCAGGAGCTTTACAAGAAAATGAAACACAATGGAATGCACCTTACAGAATTGCAGATAAACAATACCTGGGAATAAACCAGTTTCGGCTCCAGTAGCGATAGCTAATCAGACTGGACAAGCATACCATACTAGTCAATATGTATCTGCTCCCTACTTTGTAAGATCCCCTATGTAAAATGGAAATGTAACTGTCAGCCAATCAGAACATTTCCTCCCTTACTTCCTGGTTCCCCTATATCAGCTCCCCCTGTTCACACACACATACACCCCCAGCTCCTTTCCATATGTGGATTCGATACTGCTCAATTCTTAAATCATAAACCACTCAAATTCATCTAAATATCTTGCCTAACATTTATTTTAACACTTCCTTCCTTTCTCCCTCTCCCCACTCCCCACCCCTCCCTCCCGTTCATCCTCACCTGCTGAACTGAGGTCAGGACTCAATGGTTTGAGACTTGTACTTTGAAAAACACTGACTTAAGGAGCAAACCCCACCAGTCCTGAGGAAGAGGCCCTTTGCATCATTTTCTCAAACTCACACTGTCTGTATATAATGAGAAATCCACTCCCCAAACCATGAAATTTAAATACTCCTGGGTGAACTGAGACAAGGACAGAAGAACAAGTTTTTAAAGTGAAGCCATCTTGGAGGTCAGGAAAATAGGAGTAGTCCTGTTGCTTTTAGATTCCCTGGTTCCTCTCCTCCTGATGTCCCTAGGTTTCTCTGCTACCTCCCTCTTCTTCTCCCAAAAAAGTTCTGAGGGAGAATTTTTTTTTAACTTTATTTTGTACATTTAATAATTGAAAATATAAACAATTAAAAACTAAAAAGTAAACACAGATGAATATATACATTTCTCAATTAAATGTAATGGGTACATATAAACTTTTTTTTGAATCAAACAATATGTTACACAATGTATTTGGTTCATAGTAACACATTCATACAGTATTTGTCCTTTTGTGTCTGGCTTGCTTTGCTCAACATAATGTCCTCCAGGTTCATCCATGTTGCCATATGCTTTACGACTTCATTTCTTCTTACAGCTGCATAATACTCCATCATGTGAATAGACCACAGTTTGTTTATCCATTCATCTGTTGATGGACACCTGGGTTGTTTCCAACTTTTGGCAATGGTGAATAATATTGCTATGAACATCGGTGTGCAGATGTCTGTTTGTGTCACTGCTCTCAGTTCTTCTGGGTATATACCCAGTAGTGGTATTGTAGGATCCCGTGGCAAGTCTATATTCAACTTCTTTAGGAACTGCCAAACAGACCTCCACAGTGGCTGTACCATTCTACATTCCCACCAACAGTGAAGAAGTGTTCCTATCTCTCCACATCGTGAGGAAGAATCTTGTGGTAGGCATAACAATGACACCTCTCCCCCAAAGATGTTTGTGTCCTAGTCCCCGGAGTAAATAAACATGTTTCTTGTGATGCATGACAAGGAGAAATTAAGGCTGCAGAAGGAATTAGGGTGGCTAATCAGCTGGCCTTGAGAGAGGGAAATTATCCCAGATTATCTGGGTGGGCCCAATGTATCCTAGGGTTCTTATTAGTGAAAGAGGAAGGCAGAAGGGTCAGAGTCAGAGGGATGCAATGTGAGACATTCAACCGACCATTTCTGGCTTTGAAGATGGATGAGGGCCCTGAGCCTCCAGAAGCTGGAAAGGCAGAGGAACAGATTCACCCCTACAGCCACCAGAACTAAGCACAACCCTGCTAGCACCTTGATTCTACCCACTGAAGTCCGTTTTGGACTTCTGATCTCCAGAACTACCAGAAAATACATTTGTGTTGTCTTGAGCCACTAAATTTGTGGTGGTTTGTTACGGCATCAACAGGAAACTAATACAGAATGTTCTTGGTCAATTACAACACAGTATGAATCAGAGCATTTTTGAGTTCAGGGTCATTTTTATTTGAAATACCTGCTTTCTTCTTCCAAGGCTGGCACTGACACTTGCCATTGTCTTCAGTCTAGGAAAGGAAGAATAGGCAGAGATTGGGCCACTTGAACAGTTAGGTGGCTGCTGGCCCGGCAAGCCCCTGAGACATGGGTAGCTGGCTGAAGGCTGGAGAATAAATAAGGTGGGTAACTCTGAAGTCCCCTGAAGGACTGGTTCTTCTGCTTCTCAGCAAAGATAACAAAACTCTGCCAACCTGCATATTGCAATTTTACCTGATTTCTTTTAAGGATAAAGTTAGTTATTGCATCTTATGATATAGGCTGGTTAAGCTGGAGGACCCCACAATTGCAATTCCAAAGCAGATATTTCCTAGAGCAGACAGTTGTGAAGAGGGCTTCATGGAACACATGAACATAACTCTTTATGTTATATTCTACCTTCAGCCTGCCATTGCTTAGACAGGTGGTCTTGAGAAAATATCTTAAGCTCCCCAAACCTAATTTGTCCTCAATAAAATGCCAGCATGGCGCAGCTCACAGAATGACTACAGTCCACAGCAGGTACTTAACCAAAGGTCTTGAAGGACTGAGAGGATTTCCTTGCTAGTCTATAAATGCTTTATCTTGCTGTGAAGCCCAAGCCTTTGTGCACCCTCCCATTGGCACTTGAAATGGATGATTGTGTGTGTGTGTATATATATATATATATATACACACACACATATATACATGCATCCACACACACATAGAGCTAGGTATTCATACATATGCATATATACACATACACGTATATTTTATATAATTATAATAAACACACAGAATTCTATTTCTGATTGTGTGTCTTTTTGCTAGGGTCACAGCTTCCCACTCTTCAGGATCCTTTTCTAAGGATGGTTAGGATCATATAGCATCTATTGATTACATGAGAGAAACCTTAGGAATGGATGTTTTCCAAAAACTGTTTTCCTTTCGGCCTGAACACATGGCTTAGAGTGTGTCTATCTCAAAATATTCTTTGCTTTGTGGGTTTATAAATTCTGGCATGCTTTGCGAGCTTCAGGGTGCTAGATTCTTTGCTAATAGTCTCCTTATATATGAGAAGCTTCTCACAATACAGTCCCCAAGCTCATTGTCTCGACAATGGATGAGTCAACTTAATTTTATCATAACTCATCATCGACTAGTTGGTTAGCCCTTGGTCCTCGTGACTCTAAGCCATGCCCTGCCCAGCGTCTAGCTAATCCTGACTTTCGACAGAAGGGGTTGGAGCTGCAGCCCCACATCCTAGCAGTTGGGTTCAGTCTCTCTTGCTGGACTGTCTCTGTGTTAAGAACTGATAACTAGGATTCGGAGTGCCGAGACTTTTGCCTTTCAATCTGCTGAATTTCCTAGCCACTTGTGACTAAATGTTCTGCCATGCTCTTTCCATCCTCCCCTGTGGGGACGACTATCTTATCCGTGAGCAGCTGATAACCTTCCCCAGTATCTCCTGCCTCGGTAAGTCTTGGGACCCCCTGCAACCTGGTGATGGCGCCCTAGACGCTGGGTGCTGACCTGCGGAGGGAGGGTAGCACTGCCCTGCTGCCTGTTCTGCCCACCGCATTTCCTTTTGGCACCTGTTCCTTGGGGCCTGCTTCACCAGCCCCTCCCAGGCGTTCTGTCCTACTGGAGTTATTGCCTGGCCATAGTCCAAGATATGCCAGCAATTGACAGAGCAACACTTCAGAAGCCAGAACATCTTATTAGAATGAAATATTAATTAGGAGAGGAACTCTTGGAATGTAGCAGCAGGCAGAGCCCTCAAGATTTGGATAGTGGAGAATGTGTAAACATCACATTAGGAATTATTTTCCGAGCAAGATAACGTGAAGGGAAAATAAATGGCTGCTAATTTTACAAAGCCTGGAAGTTTTAAAATGTTCTCTTTTTTTTTCATAAACTTTCTGTAAGTTTCCATCCTCTGAAAATATTTACAAAGAAAGATCTTGGCAACACCCTCCCCACAGATGAATATTGTCCAAGTTAAATATTATCTCCTCTCTGTCCTTACTAATTTGTAGCCTGATGGTGTTTTTCACAGCAAAGTTTTCCATATACCTAAGTCTAGAATTTAGTGAGGGCCTTATTGACTGCTTTAGGTGAAAAAAAAAAAAAAAAACAACTAAAAGTTTCAAACTGAGTTTCAAAGTTTGATTCAAAAATCAAATCAAAATTTGACTGTTCGATCTTGTAATCTGAGCTCTTCTACAAATGTGCTTTCAACCTGCCACTCATCGGGTTTAAAACTTATTTCCTTCTTTGTCTGCTTTACAATGCCTAATACAGTGCTGGATATTTTGCAATCTCCTGGATGGTTTCAAAGCTGTCTTTGTTCCAGATTCAGTGACTACCCATGCTGGAAACATCCTTCCAGCAGATGCAAAACCAAAGCCACCCTGAGAGTTTGGCTTTGGGTCACCCTGGATGGCTTGAAACTGCCATGGATAATTTCTGCCTGGAAATGAAGAATGGTTACCTACATCAGGTCACTTGGATGGGGGGCTGTGGTAACCTCTGCCCTATTTTCCAATAAACACAACGAACATAATCTATCATTACAGTATCCTATATTAAATATAAATATAATAGTATAATATTTATAATCAAATATATTTATAATAAGGTCTTGAAAAGTATGCTAATAATTCTGTTGGGAGTATGACCTCAAGATTACTTAATCTTAGCAATTTGCAGAACACCTAAAGGCTGCCTCATTCAAGAATGAAGGAGAAACAAGGTCAGTCCTTCTGTCTGCTCTTCCCCGCGTGGACTGTTATCCTTTCCCCCCACCTCGGGTTCACTTCTGAGTCACTGATACTTCCTGCCCTCAGCTCTTCCTTCCCCTCTCCGGTGCTCTGTTTTCACTTTTCTCACAGCCCCTCCCTCTTGACCTTGATCAGTCTTTCAACCTCCTGCCCTTTCTCCAATTACAGTGCACATCTTCAACATTGATTCCATATCCCTGTTCTCACTTTCTCTTTCCCTGAGTGCTTTGGGAGAAGATAATTGAGGTATGTCATTCGGAGATCACTATCTTCTGCTGACACTGAACATCTCCCCAAAAGGGCGAATGGGCAAAGTAATGTTCAGAAGATGCGGCAGAAGAACAAATGGAGGAGGGGGCTGAGTTTATTCTGTATAGTCTGATTGATAGAGGCTGAGATCCAAACCAATCACAATTATGCAAAGAGAAGGAGGTCATGTGAAACTCAGGAGTAAAGAAGTCCCACCTCCTACCTCATGCCCAGACCTCCCATGTCAATCCCCTTCCCTTCTACACTTATCATCCTTTCTTCTCTCTTGCTCTCTTTTACAATCCACCAGCATATCCAGGCATCTCGACTTGAGAAATAAACTCAGAATCCCCACAACAGCTCCACCATTACCAGCCCAGTCCAAGCCAGCACAATCTCTTATCTGGCTATCGGAACACACTCCAAACTAGTCTCCTGCTTCCTTACCCTTGCCTGCCCGTACTATTCTGAACACAACATCCAGAATGAGCTTTTGAAAGCAGAAGGCAGGTAATGTTGCTCACAAGAGTAAAATGCCAAGCCCTAGGAGAGGCTCCAAGCCTTATATGTGTGTCTGCTGATGCTTTCTGACCTCATCTCTTACAACCCAACTCCAACACCACTGGCCTTTTAGTAAGTTCCTTGAACATTCCAAGCAAGCTTCTACCTCGTAGCCTTTGCAGAGGCTGTTCCGTCTGCCGGGAACACTGCTCCCCCAGATATCCACACAGCTTGCTACAGGCTAAGCTGTTCTAACAAAATGCAGCAGCTTAATTAAGAATAGAATTTAATTTCTCTCGTATAAAAGTGTGGGGTGAGAGGGAAGCTCTGCCGCCCTCAATAGGTGGTTTCGAAAGTGGCTTCAGTTGTCACCACTCCCCAGTTAAGGAAAAAAGCAAGTGTCTTTACAGAGTTGACCCAGAGGTTGCACACATCCCTTCTACTCACATCTAATCGGCCCGAACCTAGGCACATGGCACGTCTCGCTGCAAGGAAGACAAGGAAATGTCACTGGCGTCTGGGTGCTTAGCAAAAGCTCTAAAGTTTTATTGCTAAGGTCAATAAAAAAAGAAAGGATACTGGGGGGTAGTTAGCAGTCTCTGCCATACCCCTTCTCTTGATGCAGGACTCTGCTCAAATATATCCTTATCAGAAAAACCTTCCCTTTCCTCCTTTTCAAAAATACCCTCCCTGCTATTACTCTTGGCCCCTTCGCTCTATTTTTCACTCCTTCTTAGGCAGTATCATTCAATCCGGTATAGTTTCATTTGTTTCTTGACTACTTCCTGCCATCGGAATGTAAACACCAGATGCCCTGAGAACAGGGATTTCATTTTTTTATTGCTGTATCCCCAGTACCCAGAGCAGTGCCTGGCACCCAATAAGCATTTAAAAATATCTGTGGAATGAATGAATGAATGTGTATTGAATCACATTTGGGGTTCAATAAGTATGTAATAGAGTATGGTGAAGACAGGACTCTAATTTATTTTTGAAAGCTGCAGGACCACTAATTAAAGCTGCTAACAGCTTTCTGTCTCTGTAACACATTTCCTTTCACTGAAAAAAAAATCAGTAGAACAGGCCATTTATTTATTACAAATTTGGAGCAAAAAATTCACATATTGTTTTGGGGAAATGTGAAATCATCATTAAACTGGAGATCTTTGTGAATAGAGATGTTAAATGTTCTTCATAGTAATAAAAAAACAAGTGTAGGGAAGCGGGTGTGGCTCAATCGATAGAGCTCCCGTTTACCATGTGGGAGGCCCTGGGCCTTGTGAGGGCAGGCCGGCCTGCGCGGTGCGGTGGGCTGATGCAGCAAGACCTCACAGCAAGGGGGAGATAAGCAGACACAAAAAACGCACAGCAGATGGACACAGCAAACACAAGCAGCAAGGGGGGGATAAATAAATAAATAAATAAATCTTGAAAAAAAAAACAAGTGTACATTTCATGACACTTTGCCCTTACCAAGTTCAAGAAAAGTACTATGAAATTATGGATTTAATTTGGAGTCTCCTTGAAGATTTGTGTTGCTTCTTGGCGTTATTTGTGTATCCTCACATCTAAATATGCACCCGTGGGAAACTGTGGAGCAAGAGCCCCAGCAGGAGGAGAAGCAGCCTGGTCTTCCCTTCACCTTAAACCCAAAACCAAGGAAGCCATGGGAAGGAGTGGGCTGAGCATGGTCAGGGGCAGTCCAGGTTTGACAACTAGTGTCGCATACAAGATGCTGTTTAAGACCGTCAAAGTCATAACCAGCCATTCGAGTGCCTTGTCTGGGCCATGGGGGAAGCCTGACCAGGTGTGTGGGGGGCTGGAGCATTGTGAAAAGGAATTGATGTTCCCATTGTCAGTCACCCTGGTGTGGGAATGAGTTGGCCCAGGGTGAAGGAGGAAAGGAGCTCCTTTTCCTAGACTGGACTCCAAGGTGGGGAGATACCTGCTTTTTGGTGGGGATTGATGTGGCCTCTCCAAGTGGAAGTCTAAGGCCCCTTTCTCTGAGGCTGGGTCTGGGCCCATGACCCCCTAGGAACATCCTTCTAGCAACAGTGCATGTCAGTCCTCATGCTACGTCTCTACGTATCCCTACCACCACCTGGTCTTGATGGTGCTGTAAGGATTAAAGGGAGCATCCAGGGTCCCAGCTCAGAATGACAGGAACAAAGAGGACACAGCAGCCTGGAGCAGTTTGGATTGGAAGGTTCGTGAAGCTCTGGAGGGCTGGGATTGTATAGATCGTACACCTTTCTCGAGGATGCCCCAAACCACTTGAGAGGTGAATCCCATAGGAAAATGCGCCTTCCATGGCCCGTAGGATTGGGGCTCCACTGTAATTTGGATACCAAACAAAGAATGTTCTTGTTTTGGAGTCACAAGCTGGGGAGATCCAAGGACATATCAATTATGTCTAATTGGAAATAGAGAAGGGAATGGTAGCTCTTGTTTTCTCACATCTCCAAGAGTTTCTAATTAGCATAAGCAGCATCACAGCTGTCCTAAATATGTCTCAGAAAAAAGTTTTCAGAAAAAATGTTATTCTAAAAGATAATGCCGTGCCACACCTGTTAAGAGAAAGGAGCCCAGCAAGCAAGCTGGAGGGTACACAGAGTGCTCCTTCAAAACCAAGTGAGCCTTCCTGGAACATTGCTTTCAACAGTTCACTCTTCTGCTCCCAAATAGCTAATGGCTCTCTTTTCCCTCTAATATCAAGCTGAGACTAGCCACAAATTGAGTTTTCCTTTGCAAAGGAATATTTCCTGTCCTCCAAACTTATTCCCACTCTCTCCCATCAGGAGCTTTCATCCCCAGAGGGTTGCCAGACTCCCTACCTTTGACGTACTTCTTCATCCTGGTTCCTACCTTTGCTCATTTTGTTCACCTCACCTGGAATTCTGTGCTGAGCAATTGTCAGCACAGAATTGATCCATTTAGCCAGCGTCTGAATTGTGTGCTAAATGTTTTACATCTATTAGTTTTGACTTTTCAACTAGATTACGAGCTCCTCCAGGAGCAAACTGTGTCTCTTACGCCTTTTATGTTCCTTACTGCATCCAGCACCGTTCCAGGCACCTTGCAGGGCTCGACTAACACATTTTCATTAAATACTTGAAGTTTATTAAACACTTGAAGACAAAGCTGGGAATCACTGATCTCCAGCTAATTCTTATAACAAAGTGTCCTTCCCTTTCACAGGACAGTTTGCATTCCTTTCCCATTGCTGCTGTCACAAATGCCCACAAACTTGGTGACTTAAAAGAACAGAAGGATATTCTCTCACAGTTCTGGAGGCCAGAAGTCTGAAATCAGTGTTGCCCCAAATCAAGGTGTCAACAGGGCTGAACGTCCCCTGAAGGCTCTCGGAGAGAATCCGTTCGTTGCCTCTTCCAGCTTCTGGTGGCTGCGGCATCCCGTGACTGTGGCCCCATCACTAATCTCCGCCTCCCTGGTCACGTGGCCTTCTCTTCTGCAGGTCAAATCTCCCTCTGCCTCTCCCTTTTAAGGACACTTCTGGCTGCATTTAGGGCCCATCTTAGTTTGCCAAGGCTGCCATGACAAATAACTCAGACTGATTGGCTTAAACAACAGGAATGTATTGTCTCACAGTTTCGGAGACTAGAAGTTCAACATTGAGGTATCAGCAGGGCCCTGCTTCCTCCCACGCCTCCGGCATTCTGGCGGTGGCTTGCAGGCAATCAGTCTCTGCCTCTGTCACATGCCCATCTGCCGCCTTTGGTCTCCACTCACTTCTTCTGTGTCCAAATTTCCTCTCCTTATAACAACTCCAGTCATATTGGATTAAAGGCCACCCTAATTTGGTTTGGTCTCATCTTAATAGGATCTTTGAAGATCCTATTTACAAATGAGTTCATACCTAGAGGACAGGGAGTTAAGATTTGAACATTCGTGCGTGGGACATGAGTCAGTTCCCAATACTGGGATAATTCCTCTGTCTCAACACCCTTAACTTAATCACATCTGCCAAGACCCTTTTTCCGTGTAAGGTGACATTTACAGATTCCAGAAGTTAGGACCCTATATCTTTGGGTGGGGGTGGGGGGACTTATTCAGCCAACTCCAAGTTATAGTTTAAATAATATTCTTAAAACTTGGCTAAAGTAAAATAAGACCGAAGGGAAAAGACAATGCTCAACTAGAAGTAAACAAATGCAGCTCCCAATGAAATGATGACCAGTCTACACACACACACACACACACATACACACACTAGATTGTGTATCAGCAAAAGCACTTCCTAATGCATCCTTAGTTTCACAATGGACCAGGGTCCTATTTAACAAAAACAAAACAGAATAAAAACACATATGTCAGGGCACTTGAGACTGCCAAAATGACGAAAAGAAAGGTTTGGGTTCTGTATACAGAGAGATTTGTTTATAACTAAAGTATTTTGAAACTTCACCCAATAAAAATAGCTTTTAAGGTTAATATGGGTGAAAGAACTATTTGTACAGGTAGCCTGATATGAACCACAATTGAATTTGCAGATGTTTCTATCAAATTATGATCTTACTCCACTACTTCCTTCTAAATCCCAGGAGGAATTAGAAGTAATGTTAGATGCAATACAATAATACCCAATATTTGTATAACAATTCATTGTTTACAAAGCTCTTGACATACCTAATCCAATTTGCTCCTCACCACAAGCTGGTGAAATTGGCAGAGTTTGCATTATTACTCTCAGTTTTCAGATGCAGAAATAGATTCTGATAGGGTAAATGACTTGGTCAAGAAAGCCTGGCAAATAATTGTCAGACCTTAACAATGACTCAGGATTCCCGCTTCTTGATTCAGTGTACCTTCACCAGTTGTAACTTCAAGATGAGAATGATAGTCATGAATTTAATTGTTACTTGAGAAATTTGGCATTTGAGAGAGAGAGAGTGCTTGGCTCATAAGCTGTTTGTCCTGCTGGAACCCTGGCAGCTTCTCACCCTACCAATCTGGCCCCTCCATATTTGCCTCACGCTACCTCTAATCTGGTCCCAAACTTAATCCAAATTGGAGTTCTTCCTGACATTCAAAACTACTGGCAGCAACACCAAAAATCTGGTTTTCCTTTTGGTTCTGTAGCTTATTTCAATGAATATATCTAGGAAGCCCAACTCTCAGTCATATAAACAGGATTATTGGGAGTGGATGTAGCTCAGTGATTGAGCGCCTGCTTCCCATGTATGAGGTCCTGGGTTCAATCCCCAGTACCTCCTAAAAAAATGAAAAATAAAAATAAATTAATAAATAAACAGGATTATTGGTCCCAAAATATATATGAGGCATTCTGTCAGGTACTTTGGGGGAATCTCAGAAAAGCATCCATCCATCCATCCATTCATTTATTAATTTGATATTAACTTATCATCTGCTATGGCCAGGCACTGGGATTAAAGATGAATAAAGTGTGATTGCTACTATTAACATGCTCATAGTCCAATGAAAGAAACAGATACAGTAATGGATTAGTAAAATAAAGTATGATAAATCCAACAATGGAGTATTATGCTGACTATTCCCAGGGTCAGGAAAGTATTCCTGGAAGTACATCTGAACTGCATCTTTAAGAAAAAGAGGGCTTAGCAGATGGGTCAGAGGAAAGTGTCCAGATGGGAGGCCACATGAACAAAGTCTCAGAGCGAAGATACAGCATTATGTGCATTAGGTGTGCCTCTGGATCATTTTAGGATCAAGTTTCCTGAAACCTGGAAATCTATCTTTTTTCTGACTTCTGCTGCAGGCTGCCAAGTGAGAACCACAGTCACAAGACATACGCTGGTAAAAGCCATTTTATTGGTATCAGAGACTGCCACAATAGTGTCTGTAGCAGTTTGATAATGTTTATGAATTCCAAAAATAGATATTGGATTATGTTTCTGCACTGGACTTTTCCTCTGGGCATATTAGATTATATTGGATTCAGAGGTTTCACTTTAACTTGATTAAATAATGATTGAGGTTTTGATTGGGCTACAATGTTGAGTGCCTGCCCCCTTGGTGGGCAGAGACTCATATAAAACTACACAGCAGAGCAGAGGAGTTAGTTGGAGTTTTGATGCTGGAGTTTTGAGGAGGAGTCTAGGAAGTAAACACATGGGAGAATGCACAGCAGCTGAGCCTGGAGAGAATCAAGCCTTGGGGAGAGAAACAGAGCCAGTCGCCTGAGAGTCTACAGCTGGCCTTGTGGAGAGAGCAGGGCAGCTGAGCCCAGAGAGAAACAAGCCCTGGGAAGAGAGGAGCCCAGGAAGCCTGAACTCTTGGCAGATGCTGGCAGCCATCTTGCTCCAACATGTGGCAATAGACTTTGGTGAGGGAAGTAACTTACGCTTCATGGCCTGGTAACTGTAAGCTTCTACCCCAAATAAATACCCTTTATAAAAACCAACCAATTTCTGGTATTTTACATCAGCACCCCTTTGGCTGACTAATACAGTGTCCCATCCTGGTGAGCTAAGCAGGGCCATGCATGGACTCAGATGTAGGCCTAGAAATACGTCATGGATCTCTATTCCCTAAGCTCCAGAGAATCTTATAAGCTAAGGATGAACTGGAAACCTGCTGTCAAAGACACAATCCATCAGAGGCAAGTCTGTCAGACCCACAAGGTATGTTTGAATGCCTTTAGGTAGGACATGTACTCCTCAGTTAACCATAAGCCCCACTCTTTCCCATTGCTTATATCTAGCCTTATTTACATGTTTATCCCTCCCAGCTCCTGGAGGCACTTGAGTTTGCGGCCCCTGCTTTATGCGCGCCCCCATGGCTTCCTTGTCTATCTGTTCGTTGTCTGCTCATTGTCTCTGCTCGTTGTGTCTGCTCGTTGTCTCTGCTCGTTGTCTGCTCATCTTCTTTAGGAGGCACCAGGAACTGAACCCGGGGCCTCCCATGTGGGAAGCGGGCACCCAACTGCTTGAGCCACATCCACTGTGTGGCCCCTGCTTTAAATCAAGGTAATGGAGGGGAAAATCTGGCTTCTCATACCCCACCAGCCCCAGGTTAGTAGGTGATTCAAGAGCACCAACAGTCCACAGGAAGAACCAAAAGCTAAGAGGAGGATTCAGAAAGATCCTTCAGGAGGGAGGGAGCAAAACTTTTTCATGTCCAATATTTTTGAGCCTCTCCTGGAAGGTTGCACCCTCTAACCCAGCACCCCAATTACTGGTCTTGGACCCTTGTCAGAATTCTCTCTGTTGGGTGAAGCTGAAGTTGGGGGCAGGAGCACACCCCCTAGTGGTTAGAGTGCAGTACTAATGGACTCTAGGGAATAGGAGTTTGGGGGGACAGGACTACTATATCCCTTTAGAGCCTAAAGGGGTTGGGAAGCGGTGAGGTAGAGAGATAATCAGGGTGAGATTATGAGACCTTACCTGCTACTTGTAAGTAAGTCTTGAACCATGCTATCCAAAAGAAATAGAATACAAGTTGCAAAATTATCTTGTGATTTTGTAATCATCACATTAAAAAAAATAGTGAAGGGGAGCAGATGTAGCTCAAGTGGTTTAGCACCTACTTCCCATGTACAAGGTCCTGGGTTCAAACCCCCTTACCTTCTAATAAAAACAAAAGTAAAAAGAAACAAAATTAATTCACAATATTGTGGCTGCAATTAATACTACTGAATTGTAATTTGAATGAGACTGGAATGGGAAACAGAGTTGTGTTTTTGTCACTGCATCAAAAAATTTTTAAAAATTTAAAAAAACATTAAAAAGAAACAAGAAAAAATAATTTTAATGACATATTTTGCTTAACCCAATATATCCAGGACATTAACATTTCAACATGTAATCTGTATTAAAAATTATTAATGACATATTTTACAATATTGTGTGTGTATATGCCAGGTCTTCAAAATCCAGTGCACATTTTGGGTTTGCAGTACATCTGAGCTCTGAATGACCACATTTCAAGTGCTCAATAGGCACATACAGCTAGTGGCTACTGAATGGGCAGTGCAGATCTGGATTTTTTCCCTGAGTGTACATGGAACTGTGGAAGGGTTTTAAGCATGGCAGTAGTAAGATCCAATTTGTATTCTAGACCCATTGCTCTGGTATATCGAAAAAGGTAGAAAGGACTGGCAGCAGGAAGATGAGGTACGAGACAATGATTTAGGGTATAGGGTGGGGGTGACCAGTGTCTGAATTAGGAGTTAGGAGGATGCTAGTAAGTATAAGAGGGCCATGTTAGTGGGGCTTTTTTAAAGAGAGGGAAATAAATACAGTGCATTGATTATCCCATGATAAAGTTCATGAAAAGTCCCAGAGAAGGCAATGAGGCAATCCAGAAGTTAACAAAGGCAGAAAGCCATTAAGGCTGGAAGGACAAAGGGAAAAGGTGGGGCCACCTGGTGGAAAGTATACCTGTGGTGGGGCTGACTGGCAAGGGATGAGGTGGGCAGGAAAGAGCTGTCCTGCAGAGCTACAGTCAGAGGCAGAGCAAGAGAAGGAGAAAGACTCTGGCATCGCCTCTCCTCCCGCTCTACAGTCTTCCAACAGTGCCTTCCATTGCCAAACGTTCCAGGAAGCCATTTGACAAAGGCAATGTACTTTCCGGCAATGTAGAGTAGAATAGAGGAAAGGTGGGGTCGTGGTTTGGAGCTATGCACCCCAGAAAAAACATGTTCTTAAACTTAATCCATTCCTGTGGATGTGAACTCTAGTAAATAGGACCTTTTGATGAGGTTATTTCAGTTAAGGTGTGGTTCAGCTGACTCAGGTGGATCTTAATCCTATTACTGAAGGCCTCAGAGAAGGTCACAGAAAGAGAGAGAGAGAGCCACAGGGAGCCAGAAGTTGGAGGTCAACAGAACTGAGAAGCCTTCTGAAGCCACCATGAGCACTGCCATGTGACAGAAATGCTGGGGACCAGGGATCTTCAGCAGTCAGTCCCAGAACACCACTGTCTTCTGGAAGAACACATCGCCTTGATGACACCTTGATTTTGGACTTCTAGTCTCAAAACCATGAGCCAAGAGATTCCTACTGTTTAAGCCAACCCATTGCATGATATTTGCTTTGGCAGCCAGGAAACTACAACAGGTGGAGAATGGATTTAAGAGCAAGCAGGCAAATGACAAGGACAAGGAGACAAGTTTTAAAAACATTTTAAGAGTCAAGTTGACATAAGTTGAGAACTGATGGCAAGGGAAAAGCATTGAAGGTGACCACTTGGTTTCCCCAGACTCACCATTCCAAGCTAGCTTGGCCTGACCATCTCTTCTTCCCTTCTTCCCTTAGGATGGCTCCTTTCCCAAGAGGACTTGTAATCCCCTGTGTAAACAGGCTTCTGAAGCAGGTACACTATTCCAGGTGGCCAGATACAACAAGGCATGTATAACTCCAAACAGGGATCACATTAGAGACCTTGGAGCCCTAGCTTTGGTAACAAGGTAGATGGGGGAGCCAACAAATGAGAGATCAGGAGGTGACACTAAGGAATCAGGGTTAGAAATATTGATTCTGAGGCTCTTATTGGACACCAGGGAGAGAGAAGTGATCAGCAGACGTTTGGATATGGAGTCCTAAAACAAAAACAAAGTTGATGAGATTTCTCAGAGAGAGTGTATGGAATGAGATAAGAAGTGAACAAAGAAGAAACCCTGGGGAATAGGGAAATGTAGGGATGTTAAGAGAAAGGTTGTTTATAAAGGAACCAAGAAGGATGGTCAGAGAAAACCAGGAGATGCTGAGTCACTGAAGGCCAGGAGTGGACTCTTGTGTGAGCCCTGGGACAGGACTTAGTTCATTCATTCAACTAATATTAACTGAGCAGCTACTCTGGGCCAGACACTGTTCCAGTCACTGAGGTAACAGCAGTGAACAAAACAGACAAAAATTCCCACCCAGATATGATGCTGATTTCAGCACAGCAAAGACATCCAGAAAGATAAAGCATAAATAGGCCCCATTGGATTAAAATAAGAATGGCATTGGTGAACAATGGGAACCATTTCAAAAGAGTGATAAGTCCAGAAGACAGATTGCTGTGCTTGAGCAAATGGAGGTAAAGAAATA
>JAQZBX010065293.1:0-16335 GCA_029593785.1 Cabassous unicinctus | reverse complement strand
AAACATAAAAATTTAACCTGCAAGTCCAGCATGATATATACTGAGGACAAAAGAACTGCCAAAAATTTTAATCTGTTTTAAGTTGTTATGTAATTGGTAATAATATTTCTACAGTGATTCTGAAACTATGTGTAACTTCTTATTATCATTTTTTTGCAAACAAGGTTTTCATCTTATGAGAAAAGAAATACAAATATAAAATCATAACGTTAAGTAAACCCTGTACATCACCACAAAGACTAAATTTTCAATCAGTTTCACATGAAACATAAATCTTACCCACCCTAGGCTTTACTAAAGCTTAACAAAGGATGCAGATAAAAATATTAGCATATGTTACTTAAATAGATTTGTGAATCAATTTTTTTGCAGCTACCTGAGCTCCCTTTTCTGCATCAACACAATTTGGTTTCCCGATGTCCCCTACGAACTGAGTGTGAAAAAATTTTGCAAAGAGGAGTATCTAGGTTTTGTGGTCTCTCAGCTTTAATACCTCCATTTCCCAAAACAAAATGCAAAATTGTATGCAAAAATTGTTGAAAGACCTAGAAACTGTGAGAATCTGTAAATATCTTTGTGAAAGCCGCAATAAATATCTTATTAACAGAACTACACATAACTCTAAGAGGAATCAAAGTATAATGAGTGCAATAATAGAAGGCTAAGGCAAGGGATGACAATGGTAAGAACAAATATTTCTCTGGGGAAATTGATGGGTTTTTAATGACGTAGATGATACTTGAAGAAGGACTCAAAAGGTAAGTAGGATTTTCATAGGTGGAGAAGAAGTAAAATGTATTCTGAAGAGTACAACATCAATAAAAATCCTGAGGCAAGATGAAAAGAAATATTTAAAAAGGAATAGTCTCACAATAGCGCAGGACATACCATCTTTATCGTGATTCTTTATTTGTATCTTTCATTTCTGTTTATCCCTTTTTGCCATATCACATAAGAGAGGCAGGATGGATTAATATCATGTATGGAGGGAATGCTTGAGGCATTGAATTAAAATGTAGGTTGGTGGTGTGCAAACTTCATTTTGAGGCAACCTTCTAGTGAAGAATATGTTTTAAAGATTTTGACAAGTCGAATTAGAAAATTAGCATTAAAATTGCCATATTTTTATGAATTATAGGGAGGTAGATGACTAGTAAGAAATACTAAATAATTTTTGAATTAATAATTTTAATTGAAATTGTATTTTTCTGAGAATATCCTTAAAAATTATATCAGAAAAAATATTATTTTAAAGGAAAATAAATATTCATCTCATGTTTATATACGAGAGAGAGAGAGAGAAAATGAGAGAAGAACTCCAAGAAAATGGAAGAGTCCAAGAACAGAATAGAACATATTATTGGCAAAATTAATCCACACCAGTTGGGAAAAAAACAAAGCAAAACAAAACTGAATTCCATACCTTTAGATTTAAGTTGGGGCGTTTGGATGGAATTCTTTTTCTGTGATTGTGCGTTCAATGTCATGTATCGTTCTTCATCTTGCATCTTCACACACGTGAGTGTGTGTATATATGATATATTTTGGTTTAATAAGTGTGATATGTACACAGAAATGACGAAAAAAACTGCTCCTTAACAGAGATTGCCTTCAAATTGTCCTCTTGGGGTACATAAAAATGTTCAGTTTGATCTATTGGTGAAAACCTCAGAGGAAATGTTTTGTTTTGTTTTTTAAGTTCATTTCCTGTGGCCTAGATAACACAAAACTTCTCAATTATCTGCCACATATTGAATTTAATATTATATTTGGTGCTTTTAAAATTCCTCTTGATGTAGACCTAAAGTCACGGGAATGAAAATTGAATATCTTAAGGGTTGAGGTAAATGATGTGTAACTGCTTTGTGTCTTAGCCTAGGTATTTTTGTGAATGTTGAGTTATAGTACCTAATAAATTCCTATTTCATTTAATATATTAATTTTCAATTGCCTAACAGTTAAATTGTTTCCTGATCCTGAAACAATTTTGATTATAGATTATGCTAAAAATTTAATAAAATAATTTGAAGAAAAAAATACTGGCAATTTATGGCATTCTAAAGACTCGTCCCAAATACAAAAAAATTCAAAATTCAAGGCTGGCTTTTGAGGAAAGAAACCATATTTTCCAAATACCTTTTCTGATATTTGAGAACAATGCTTGATATCCAGGAGGCAGGGCAAAAATTTGAGACTTTTTTCCTTAGCTTTATTGCAGGATAATTTGCACAATATAATATTCAATCAATGCAGGTGCACAAGTCTATGATTTTTAGCAAATTTATATAGCGATGCAACTATCATCACAACCCAGTTTTAGAACTTTTCCATTATCCCCAAAACTTCCCTCAAGCCCAGACTGAAAAGAGAAATGCAATTCTGGAAACATTGATCTGATAAACTGAAAGAAAATAGTTTAAAATTTTGGCAACTAAATCCCAAATCTCTGGCAATTGTAAGCAAATCTAGAAAGAGAGCTCCAAGCCTTTAACCATTGTCCCATAGACTTCATGTCAACAGAATGCAGAATCCTGAAAGAAAGAAAGCAGGGTAGAGCAGGCAGCCCTGAGAAGAGCTCAGAGAGGGACAAGGAGCCCTGGTCCTATTTCCTCACTCCTCTGATCTCCTGCCAAGCACCAACTGGCCAAAGGTGTGTGGAAGCCAGAGGGCAAAGTTGTCTGTACCTGTTATTGCCCCAGGGCAAAAAGTAGGATATAGAAGGAGGGCAGCATCAACGGAGAGATAGACTAATGATGCCTTCACACTCATCCCTTTTACTTTTTTGTGACTTAAAGATACGCTCTACCTTATCCCAGCCACAGTGCCATTGTTTGTGTTTCTGCTTCCCTCTATTCATTTACCACCATGTATCTTCATCTTTTGGTGTATTTATCAGTAATCAGGTGGACAAAATTAGTTATCCTGTAGATGCCAGTCAACCTCTTTTCTCAGCCACCCTGGAGCTCGTTAAATGGGCTGATGTAAAAATGTCCAGGTTGACAAGGGTAGAAGCTATGCAGGGGCTCAATACTATGGTCTTTCCTCATGAAGGCTGGTTTGCTCTCTCTTCTGCTGAATGCCCCACCTGTCAAGAGCAGAGACCAAAGCGGAACACACTTTCCCAGGGAGACTAGCCAGCCACCTGAGGGCAGTTTGATTACGTCAGCCTCTTGCATCATGGACTGGATTGTGCTTTGTTTTCATAGGGATAGTCACATATTTTAGGAACATATTTGCTTCCTCTGCCTGCAGTGTTTCTGCCAGCATCGCCATGCATAGGCTTACAGAATGTCTTATTTAGAATCATGGTTTCCCAAACAGCATTGTCTATAGTTTTTGCAGAGAAGAAAGTTTGACAATCAGTTCACACCTATTGAAGTTAATTTTCTTACCCATAGGTAGGACGTTGAAACGATTTTTCAAAGGTTTCCATAGTACCACCTGGAATAGAACACCTCGTAAGTTGAGACAGGATGTTACAAGAGGTGATATTTTCCTTACCGATGTATGTTGCCATGACCAGAATGAACTGCTCTGTGAACCAAACCATGGAGTTAGGATTCAAATTTAATAGTGGCCCCCACTCTTACACCTAATAATCCAGTTGAAGAAAATTGATCCCTTTACCCCACGCTGGGTTTTGTTGGGTTTAGAGGTCCTAGTGCCCAAGGAAGGCTGTTCTAATAAGGAGCATCACTGTGCCCCTGGTACATTGGCAGCTGACACTTCCCTAGGGCATTTTTGCCTCCTTGAACAAGGAATCAACTGGCAGAGAAGAGGATCACTGTACAGGGTGAAATTGGCTTACTGCTGTGCTATGTGGTAAGGAGAAGTGAGCCTGGAACTCAGGAGATTGACAGGAACAGCTTTTAATACCACAATCCCCAATAGTCCTGGTCAATAGAATAAAATATTTGACTTGACAAAGATCAGGGAAGCCTATCTGTGTTAGTCAGGCAAAGAGATGCTGATGCAAAGTACCAGAAATCTGTTGGTTTTTATAAAGAGTATTTATTTAGGGTAAAAACTTACAGTTATCAGGCCCTAAAGAGCCCAACTCAAGGTACCATAAGAGGTATTTTTCTCACCAAAGTCTGATGCCACGTATTGAAGCAAAATGGTTGCTGATCTCTGCGATGGTTCAGCCTCCCTCTTCCTCTTAAAGCTCCATTGGCCCAACTTCTTCCAATCTCAGCTGTATGCTGGAGGTCTTATTTTTCCCCAAGCTTTCTCAGCTGCTCTGGGCTCTGGTCTCTTCAGCTGTAAACTCTCAGGCAAATGGCTCAGCTTTCCCCGGGCTTTAGCTGTTTGAGCCTTCTCCTTTCTGTTACATGGCAGTGCTGAAATGACCAAGTTCTCTCCTCTTCTGTGTGTCTTCTTGAGTGAATGTCCATTTATATAGCCCACTAGGGAGAGGGAATTTAACCTGAGTTACATCCTACTGATGTGGTTGAAGCAAAGCCCTAATCTTAACATAATTTAATAAAAGACATCTCAGCTGAATCTAATACAATCAAAGGGTATCACACCCAGAGGAACAGATGATTTTAAAAACATAATCTCTCTTTTTGGAATTTGTAAATAATCTCAAACTGCCACACCATCTCTGTGGCTCAAATAGAAACTTTCTGAATGTAGGTAGCTCCCAGGTCCCAGAGTCTTGGTCTGAAATCTTCCCTAAGAATTTAGTGTAGAAATAACAAAGTAAATAGCATCCATGGGGTATTGAGAAGTTTCTGATACATTTAGTATTTTTTATTCAACGGGATAATTGACATTATAAAATTTATTAGAGAATTTGTGGCTAACTCCTTAACTTAAAATAGAATCTAGCAGGGACCAGTGAAGCTCAGTGGTTGAGTGCCTGCTTCACATGTATGAGGTCCTGGGCTCAATTCCTGGTACCTCCAAAATTAAAAAAAAATTGCATCTAGCATATTGGAAAATAGGTATGATTTGCCTTGTGACCAATTTGAAATGTGCAATTATTAAAATTCTTGTTTTTTTTAGTCAAAAGTTACAGGAAAATATGTTTCTTTCAGTACTATCAGAATGTGTAAAAGAATCTGAGTTGCTACGTTGCAACTTTGAGTTTTCTATTTACCAAAAAATGCTGTGCCTTAGTTTGCCAGGCTGCTATAGCAAACACTACACAATAAATTGGCTTAAAAACAAGCATATATTGTCTCACAGTTTTTGAAGACTAGAAGTTGAAAATTAAGGCTTGCTTCCTCCCTGAAGTCTGTAGCATTCTGGGCTGCCTTGCCTCCCTCTTTGGCATTCCTTGGCTTGCATTTCTGTCTCCCATCGCATGGGACAACCTCTCTCCTGGCGTCTGCTCTTCTGGTTTCTGCTGATTTCCATCTTCTGGCTCCCCCAGGGACTTTCTCTGACTTCTGACTTGCACTTTCTTCTCTTTATAAGGCCTCCAGTAGTTTGAATTAATATACCCACCCCGGTTCAGTGGCCACACCTTATTTTACAATAACATCTTGAAAAGGCATGATTTACAAATAAATTCAGACCCACAGGAAGACAGAATAGTTGGCTGGAGTATATAATTCAACTCACCACGTGGTGCAAGTTCTTAGAAATCTTTTGTTAGGGTTTTATGTCAATCTGGTCAAGCATTTGAAGTGTTTAAGCAACACTAACATATCAAATGTATAGTAAACCAATTTAACAAGCAGGGCTGTTTTGGACACAAAGAGAAAGCAACTATATCTTTTCTCAAAACTTCTCCTACTTTCTATTGACTCATTTCTTACATTATTTCATTTTTCCATTCTTTCTTAGGTAATTTTCCCATCTATTTAGGGTAATAAAAAGTCCAATTCAGTCTAATACCCAAAGTCCAAGTTTCTTCCAGTTTAACTCCCCCATCTCCCAGCCCAGGCCTGGTTGTTATTTAGAAGTCACCAGGGGAGGCCTAGAATTGAGAAGGGATCTGCATGCGTCTCTTCTCACCGCCACACTCCCTCCCCACCTGAGCCCAGGCAGGGATGGGTGAAGACGGAACAGAGTGGAGATGAACATGCAGAACCAGTCTTATCAGATTGGACAGTTTTAATCTGAGCACTGACACTCCAAATGCTCTCTTATCAGAAATTCTGCTGCTGATCTCTCTGTGGTTGCCTGATGTGGGTGATGTCTTCTCTGGCAATTCTTCCAACAAGTCATTGTGTCCCTAACTTACACACACCCCATACACCATTTTCTGTTTCCTCCTCTACACTTCCACTCTCTTTTCGTTCAGGTTGACTTGCCTGAGGCAAGAAGCACACTTAGATTGGCTTCTTTTCTGAGTGGCTCATGGCTGGCTCCATTTTATGGAATCCACACCTGGCCCAAGAGAAACATTTACTTCTGCCTGGTGGAAATGCAGCTTACTTCCAGGGCAGCCACTTCTCCGGTGGGGTTATATGTCATTCTAACCACAGCCTCTCATATTAAAAGTATCAAGCCCTGCAACCTTCAAATCCCAGAGGATACGTGGTAGTCTTTATCAGAATTGACACTTGACTTAAGGTAAGAGAGAGGTTCTTCTGCTTTCCACCACAGAAGGATGTGGGGAAAGCTGAAGCACGTGAAAACGCTCTCTGGAGAAATCTTTGCTTTCCAATCTCTGAACACCTATAAATTCTTAATATACTCTGGAAGCAGAAGATGGACCAATGGTTGAAAATTCCATTTGGCAAATGGTCCTGTACAGGCAGTCTAGCACCTACAGGCTAATTCTTGGCCTTTATGGCCTTGGATACAATTAAATAACAGGAACAGTCACATTTTAACATCCTTCTAGCCTTTCAATATTTACTAAGCATTTCCTTGGGACTTATTATGTGCCAAGCACTATTATGGGAATTTTTTCCCCAGGCTAAATGTTTTTTAAAGGCAAAAATTTCAAAGAAGTATAGTTCAAAAATTTAAGCCTACACTCATTAAGGTTGGACTTATTCTCAAGGAGAATTTAATCTGCTTAAATCAATCAAAGAACATGTACAAGACAAGCCATGTAGTCATTCTAAATGCTTGGTAACACAGAAACCTGGTATGTTTGGAAACTTGACGTCTGTTCAGGCTCAGGAACTCTGAGTTTGGAAATACACTCAGACCATACTGTTAACCTGAGAATGCTCTGATGAAGCATATTCTTTCAATATCTAGTTTTTTAGTTTATATTTTAAATCATGAAAACATAAATTTTCCTCTCAAGCAATAGCAATAAATGGTCTCTTTGGACACTCAGAAACACTGACAAAATCAACATTAACTGGGGTTTGTGGATGGAACTTTAGGATTCACCCCATCAATTACTAATGAGCTGCTTTAAATTGAACTAAATTCTCCATGAATGAATGTACAATCAATCCTTGAAAAGGCCCCAATGATGAGAAAGCTACCAGATGCTGACGTATGCTTCTTTCAGCCGCTGTGTCACTTCTGCTCTTTGGGGCCAGTAACTTAACATCCTTTTAACTTGATAGCCATTTGAATAAATGAAAACAACAAACCTATTCTCAGAAACCCCCTTCCTGATTCTGGTTTAACAGTCTCAGTTCCTTGAAATAATACTTAAATTGTGGTCCAACTAACTCAGCTTCCTCTTTGTTCTCCCATTTGCAGAACTGAGTGTATGCAGGGTGCAAAGAGGAAGTTGAGTTGGTTTGAAATCGTCACATGGAGATTCTTTCAATGAACTGTGTCAGCAGTGGATGGTAAAGGGAAACTATCACTCCACTTGGTATAGATACTATGCGAGTATTGAGTTTACCTAAGATTTCATTATTTCTTCACATGCTCATCTCATACTGAATTTGTAGTCAGTGAATTTTCCTAGGATTGTTTTGTAGCTCTATAAATTAAGTCTCCCCATCCTTTTAATTTTTCAGTTGAGATTTTAATGCAAATTTAAAGGATTCATCTTGTTAAAGTCTTCATTCTTCTGAATTTCAAAATGCTTGGAGTTTATGATACTATCCTTCAGGGTGCTTGCTGTCCAAGTGAGTTCCATCTATAAATTTGACTTATTAATCTAGGCATTAATAAAATGTCAAGCAAAATGGGACCAGAGCCAAAACCATTTGACAAATGATTTTTCTGCCAACTAATACCACCTAATCTGAGTAATTTTAGTCAGGGTTTTCTAGGGAAACAAAACTGACAGGAAACATCTGTAAATATTATGAGATTTTCTTAAAAATTGTCTCATGTGATTGTGGGAATAAAAAAGTCCAAATTCCATAGGACAGGCTGCAAGCTGGGGACTCCAATAAAGGTTTTTGATGAATTTCCCAGGAGAAGATGGCTGGCTGAAGTAGAGGTGGAAATTCTCTTTTCTGACTGCAGAAATCATCACATCTCCTTTGAAAGCATTCAACTTATTGGATGAGACACCTCTTGCATTGTTGAAGGTTATCTCCTCAGTTGATTGTAGATGTAATCACCAATGGACACAATCAACTGATGAATTAAGTACACAAAATGTTCTCACAGTAATGACCAGGTCAGTGGTTGCTTAATCAAACAGCTGGACACCATCACCTGGCCAGGTTGACACTTGAACCTCACCAGCACATACAGCTTTATTTTGTCATATATCTCAACCAAAACCACACAAACTAAATTTTAAGTGTATTCCTCAGCCATCAAAGTAATAACCCTTTAATACCATTCTGGTGTAACTTGTCTCCTTATTCTCACTATACATAAGACACTTTATTTACTGACTTCAACTATATTTTTAGTAATGCACTCTGTCCATTGTTGCCTAAACCTCTCGACTTCAAAATGATCTGTTATATTTACTCTGACCTCCTATAGAGAACATTTCAACAGATGAATGTCAACTATATTTGATTTTTAAGGTTTCTTCTAAGCTTGAGTTCTTATATTTTTATTATTCTACCTAAACCAAGTTCAACAATTGGCACCATAACTTTATGTTTTCCTCTCAAACTTGTTTATAGAGTTCTATCCCAGATTCTATCACTGAACTCAAAGAGAATCACTCTTGACACTTGCGGAAACAAGAACCTCTAGCTACAGATGCATGATTCAGCTTTAAGATGCACTTCAAGAAACTCCAGTTACCTTTCAACCCTGCATTGTAAAACCAGATCCTGAACATGACAGAGTCAGGTTTTTGCTCCTTCTGCTTGCTGTTTAGATCCTCCCCCACCCAGACAGTTCTCACCCCTGGTTTCCTACTTATGCATGGAGCCTTCCTGCCGACTCTTATTGTCTCACGTGACTACTACTTCAGTTATTTTCTTAATCACTAAGCTCTAACTTTCTCCTTGACTTTGAATTCTGGATTGCAGCAATATTTTATTTTAGCAGCTTTCATCGAGTTCAAAAGTTCTGCAAAGTAAAAAATAAAAAAATAGTGATAATAGTAATAACCATATGGATATACCATACATTTTCTTACACACAAATGTACTTTGAGAAAGGAAACTTTATCAAGAAGTATGCCCTATTCGTTAATGAAATACCTTGGACAAATACATGGTTTTTGTAAGTTACCTCAGGATATAGAAAAACACTTTATCTATTAGTAATGAGAAAACATATATTCTTTGATTCTAATGAGTGTCCAAGGACACTCAAGGAACCAAAGTCACTAAAGCATGTATAATGTACAGAAGATTTTTTGGCACAAAAATCTCAATAGCATTATCATAAAGTGTTTCATGTGTGAAAGTTAAAGAAAGGGCTCTTAGGATAAGAGTGAGAAAATATCAAGTTATTAAGCCGTGAAAATCAAGGGAAAGGAATGTATCCATCTTTTATTCTTACTGTCTTCCTAAGCACAAACAAATTTTCAAATTCAGCAAACCAAGTAGAGCATTATGTCTATTTGGTAATTTCTCTTAGGAAGAAAAACCCATATTACACAATTTTTTTAAAAAAAGGGAAGATAAACTACAGTCATTTTTTCTTCTATCTTGTAATCCCAAAGACACTGGAATACTACTTTACTTCAGAAAAAAAAATTGGAATTAGAAGATGTTCCTCAGAAAAGAACAACTGTTTATGTTTGCATCATGACCTTTTTGATCATATTTAATAATTTGAGCTACTCCATGAAAAAAAAGTAATATAAAATGCTGAAAAGTGGAATGAGGGTAGAAAGAAGGAAAGGAAAAGATTGAGTTTTTTATTTTAGTAACTTAATTATACAACCTAAAATTTCCTTTTTAAACTACATTCAGATATATAATTCATTGCCATGAATTGCATTCATAATGTTGTCCTAAGCACCACCATCCTCCATTACCAAAACTTTTCCATCACCCCAAACAGAAATTCTGTACCAATTTAAGCTTTAACCCAATATTCTTTGCCCCTACCCCTCCACAGACCCTTGTAAGCTGTATTCTAGTTTCTGACTCTGTGAATTTGTTTATTATAATTATTTCATGTCGGTGAGATCATACAATATTTTCATTTTGTGTCTGGCTTTTTTTCACTCAACATGATGCTGTCAAGGTTCATCCATGTTATTGCATGCGTCAGAACTTTGCTCCTTTTCACAGATGCGTAATATTCCAGGGTAAGTATATACCACATTTTGTTTATCCATTCATTAGTTGATGGACACTTTGGTTGCTTCCATCTTTTGGCAATTGTGAATGCTGCTACTATGAACATTGGTGTGTAAATATCTGCTTGAGTCCCTGCTTTCAATTCTTTTGACTATACCTACAAGTGGTATTATTGGGTCATATGGTAATTCTATACTTAACTTTCTGAGGAACTAATTTTTTTTCCATACAATGTCACCATTTACAGTCCCATCAATAATGGTTGAGTGTTACTGTTTCTCCACATCCTCTCCAACACTTGTTATTGTTTTTTTAATAGTAGTTATTCTAGTGGGTGTGAAATGGTATCTCACTGTGATTTTGATTTCCCTAATGACTAATGATGTGAGCACCTTCCCATGTACTTTTTGGCCATTTGTATATCTTCTTTGCAGAAATGTCTATTCAAGTCTTTTGCCCATTTTTAAAATTGGGATGTTTGTCTTTTTTGTTGGATTTCTTTATAAATTCTGGATATTTAACCCTTATCAGATATGTAGTTTTCAAATATTTTCTCCCATTCTGTAGGTTGTGTTTTACTACCATGATGAAGCCCATTGATAGACAAAAGTTTTTAATATTGATGATGTCCCATTCACATATTTTTTCTCTTTTGTTGCTCACAATTTTGGTGTAAGGTCTAAGAAACCATTTTCCTAACACAAGTTTATAAGGTGCTTCCCTACATTTTCTTCTAGGAGTTTTATAGTACTGGTCCTTATATTTAGGTCTTTGATTTATTTTGAGTTACCTTTTGTATGTGGTGTGAGATAGAGGTCCCCTTCATTCCTTTGCACCCAGATATCCAGTATCATTCATTGAAGAGATGATTCTTTAACAATTAAGTGGATTTAGCATGCTTGTAAAAAATCAATTGACAGTAGGTGTGAGGGTTTATTTTTTAACTCTCAATTTGATTCCATTGTTCTATATATCTGTCTTTATGCCAGTACCATGGTGTTTTGATCACTATAGCTTTGTAATATGATTTAAAATAAGAAAGTGTGAGACTTCCAACTACATTCTTATTTTTAAAGATGGTTTTGTCTTTGGGACCCCTTACTCTTCCAAATAAATTTGATGATTGTCTTTTCCACTTGTGCAAAGAAAGTTGTTGGAATTTTGAGTAGGATTGCATTGAATCTATAAATCACTTTAGGTAGAACTGACATCTTGACAATAGTTAGTCCTCTAGTCCAAGAGCATAGAATGTCCTTCCATTCATTCATGTCTTCTTTGGATTCTTTTAGTAATATTTTTTAGCAATCTGTGTATAACTCCTTTACATCTTTGGTTAAATTTATTACTAGATATATGATTCTTTTTTTTTTACTCTTGCAAATTCATTTTTTTCTTAATTTCATCTTTAGATTCTTCATTATTAATGTACAGAAACACTACTGATTTTACATGTTGATCTTGTACCCTGCCACTTTGCTGAATTCATTTATTAGCTTTCATAGGTTAGTTGCTGATTTTTTGGTACTGTCTATATAAGACATGTTGTCTGCAAATAGAGAAAATTTTACTTTTACTTCCCAATTTGGATGCCTTTTATTCCTTTTTCTTGCCTAATTACTTTGGCTAGAACTTCTTTTACAATGTTGAATAACAGTGATGACAGTGGGCATCCTTGTCTTGTTCACATTCATTGAGGAAAATCTTCAGTCTTTCAATGCTGAAGATGATGTTGGCAGTGGGTTTTTCATATATGCCCATTATCGTGTTGAGAAAGTTACCTTCTAGTCCTAGTTTTCTACGTGTTTTTATTAAGAAGGAGTTCTGGATCTTGTAAAATGCCTTTTCCGTGTCAATTGAGTTAATCATGTGTTCTTTTTCCATCAGTTAATGTGGAATATTGCATTAACTGATTTTCTGATGTTGATTCATCCTTGTATACCTGGGATTAATCCCACTTGTTCATGGTGTATAATTCTTTAAAAGTGCTTCTGGATTTGGTTTGCTAGTATTTTGATGAGGATTTTTACATCTATGTTAATAAGGTATATTGGTCTGTAATTTTCTTTTCTTGCAGTACCTTTATCTGGCTTTGGTATTATGGTGATGCTGTCCTCATAGAATGACTTAGGTAGTGGTCCCTCCTCTTTCAATTTTTGGACAAATTTGATCAGAACTGGTGTTAGTTGTTCAATATTTGATAGAATTCACCTGTGAAGCCATCTGGTCCTGGGCTCTTTTTCGTTGGGAGGTTTTTATGACTGACTCAATCTCTTTGCTTATAACTGGTCTGTGTTGTTATCTTCTGTTTCTTCTAGAGTCAGTGTAGCTTGTTTGCATAATTCTAGGAGTTTGTCCGTTTCATCTAAGTTGTCTAATTTTTTTAGTTTAACATAATAAGGTCCATGGAGCCCTATGTTAATCTCAATACTCTTCACATTGCAGTATACGAACATTACAAATTCACCTCTATTAAGACAAAGATAAATGTCTAATTAAGTGGGGCTTTTGATCTACCTGAGTTTGCAGTTCAAGTTCTTTGTGGCTTTGCCACATTTCTGTCCAAGAAAGGATCAGGAAGGCCAGACACAGGCTGTCAGGGAAGTTTTTACAAATAGTTATGATATTATTCCATCATCTATGTCTGCAATTACTGATATCATAATTTTATTTTTAATTTTGTGTCATCTTGGACAAAGGAGGATGGGGATGTAAGGGAAGAGACCACTCATGGGTACAGGTTTTCTTTTTGGAATGAATAAAGTGTTCTAATATTAGATTGTGTGGTTGGGTGACACTGTGAACTTACCACAAACCATTGAATTGTGGTCTTTACATAGGTAAATTTTAAGGTATGTAAATTATATCTCAATAAAGCTGTTGAAAAATAACTAGCATAAAATTACTTAGCCATAGCTCCAATCAGAGCTCTTTGGCAATCCTCTTATATTGCCAGTATATTTTCCAGCACTTCAAATGAATAAGAATCTATAAAAATACATAAAAATTATTAAGGTACTATTTTTCTAAATATTTTATCATTGACCTCAAAAGAATGTACAAGAAAATAATATTTTGATTTATTAAATGCTTAAAAAATTCAAAACTGAGGCTTGCAACTCAAATATGCAGGTAAGAAACTATATCTGTGCCTTTTCTTTTTTGAAATTTGATGTATAATAGTGGAAGTTACTCATGCAAAGAATCATACTCATGTTAAAAAGTTTTTCTACCATCCCTTTCTAGTAAAGGAAGCAAGTGAAGGATTTCATTGCTATTAAACTCAAATATGTTCACTAATCTTATAGAAAATTTACAGAAAGAAGAATGTACCTATTTGACTTCTATTGGAATATAAACAATATGCCTCAAAGTATCATTTTAAACACCATTTCCCCAAGGAGGTCTTCCTAGACCAACTTACATACCTATATAGCACCAGGTTTACTGTCATCATGGTATCTATAAAAATATACAAACAGCAAAAATATATTCTGGAGTCATAAAACTGCAAAAATATCTTATAATAAATTTTAAAAAACATTATGGAGCAAGATGGTGGCAGACTAAGGAGCTCCTGGAGTCAGCTGGTGCTACAGGGCAGTTAGTAATCACCCAAAGCTATCCACAGCACCTGTTTGGGGGCTCCAGGAGACCAGAGGAGCATCCTGCAACATCCTTGAAAGAATGGAAGGAGGAGACTGCCCATCTGCAGAGAAGATTTGTAAATAAAACACTCCAGGCCATCTTCCACTTAAGGCACAAGCCGTCTTGGGAGCTATTCCACAGCTGGAATTGAAAGCTCCACTTCCCAAAAACAGGGGAGGAAGAGACAGTTGGACAACAACTTCAGCTACTGATTAGTAAATTCAGCAAGCTATAGTATAATCCTAAGAACAGCTAAAGTTTGAACCTGTCCAAGTTGGAAAAATGTTGGTAGCTGCCATTTTGACTCCACCTCTGGCACTGAGTGGAAGCCAGACTGACTGAAAATCACAGTGAGGGTAGGGACTGGCTTCTTTCACCCAGATTGGCCTGCAGCCTTAGCCAGTCTTCAGCTCTACCTCTAGCAGGGAAGAGGCTGGCAGGCCCTGCACCAGCCTCTCCGGGTAACTGTAGGTACATTTGTCTGGCACAGACTGAATAGTAAGAAGTCTCCTGGGGCAATTGCAGTCATTTTGGACTCGCACGGCATAAATTGCTGCCCACACTTGCAGCTCCATCCCTGCCCCAGGCATGGGAGAAAGGGGCATGAAGTCTCATCAGTCTTTTGGGCAACTAGAGTCTAGGCCTGCACAACTTGGATTATTATACATGGCTGTGACTCTGTCCCTACCCCTGGCAAAGGAGAAAGTTGGGAGAAGCTTCATCGGTCCCTTGGGCAATGTGGGCAGCTTGAGCTTCCACAGCCTACAGCACCAACTGCATCCTTGGATCCTACTACACAACCACCAAGGGAGAAAGGGCAAGAAAGCTCTAAACTAAAGAGAGAAACTTCACCCAGAATAAATACATCTAGTAAGCCAAGACATCAATAAAAAATTACAATCCACACCAAGAAACAGGAAGATATGGCCCAGTTAAAGGAACAAGATAAGCCTCCAGATGACATAAAGGAGTTGAGACAACTAATCATAGATGTTCAAACAAATCTCCTTAATAAATTCAATGAGATGGCTAAAGAGAATAAGGATATTAAGAAGACATTGGATGAGCACAAAGAATTTGAAAGCTTACATACAAAAATAGCAGATTGTGAGAATGAAAGACACAATAAATGAAATTAAAAATACACTGGAATCATATAATAGCAGATTTGAGGAGGCAGAAGAAAGGATTGGTAAGCTTGCAGAAATGGCCTCTGAAAGTGAACATACAAAAGAACAGATGAGGAAAAGAATGGAAAAATTTGAACAAGTTCTCAGGGAACTAAATGACAGCAAAATACATGCAAACATATATTTCATGGTTGTCCCAGAAGAAGAAGAGAAGGGAAAGGGGGTAGAAGGAATATTTGAAGAGTAATGGTAGAAAATTTCCCAACCCTATTGAAGGACATGGATATCCATGTCCAATAAGCACAACGTACTCCCATCTGGATAAATCTGAATAGGTCAACTCCATGATATAAACTAATCAGAATGTCAAATGCCAAAGACAAAGAGAGAAATCTGAGGGCAGCAAGAGAAAAACAATGCATAACATATAAGGGATACAAAATAAGATTAAGTCCTAATTTCTCATCAGAAACCATGGATTCAAGAAGACAGTGATATGATACATTTAAGATACTGCAAGAGAAAAACTTCCAACCAAGAATCTCATATCAAGCAAGATTGTCTTTCAAAAATGAGGGCGAGTTTAGAATATTAACAGATAAACAGAAACTGAGAGAGTTTGTAACCAAGAGACAGGCTTTACAAGAAATACTAAAGGGCTTGCTACAGTCTGAAAAAAAAAAAGACAGGAGAGAGAGGCTTTGAAGAGAGTCTAGAAATGAAGATTATATCAGTAAAAGTAGCTAAAAGTCTCAAAAGATTGGTGAAAATAAAATATGACAGATAAAACCCAAAGGTCAAAATCCGTGAAATAAGAACTGCCTTTACAGCAATAACATTGAATGTTAATGGGTTAAACTCCCCAATCAAAAGACACAGACTGGAAAAATGGATAAGAAAATATGAGCCACCTATATGGTGTCTGCAAGAGACTCACATTAGACCAAAGGATACCAAAAAATTGAAACTGAAAGACTGGAAAAAGATATTCAATGCATGCAGTAACCATA
>JAQZBX010065292.1:0-16334 GCA_029593785.1 Cabassous unicinctus | reverse complement strand
CCCGGGAAGTAAATACATGGAGAAGCAGATATGTGGAGTCTCCAATAGACACAACAGAGGCCCCAGGAAGAGAGGCGAGCCATTTGCCTGATAGTTTACAGCTGGCCTTGTGGAGCGAGCAGAGCTGCTGAGCCTGGAGAGAAATGAGCCCTGGGAGAGAGATGAGACTTATCCCAGCCTAGAGCTGAGCTTGGAAGAAACTGGGAACATGGAGATTTAAGAGAAGAGAAAGGCTGGACCCTTGCAGATGTCGTCAGTCATCTTGCTGCAACATGTGACAACAGATATTGGTGAGGGAAATAGCTTACGCTTTATGACCTAGTAACTGTAAGCTTCTACCCCAAATAAATACCCTTTATGAAAGCCAACAGATTTCTGGTATTTTGCATCAGAACCCCTTTGGCTCACTAATACAGGAGACTGCCTCCTCTTGTGGGAAGTTGGGGGAAGACTCATCTTGCTGGGTTTAGGAGGCTGCTTTGGTGGCTCAGTGGCTCTCCCCATCCCCTGCTGACTTACCTGGCTCCTTTCTGCTGTTTATAGCTGCATGACAGCTTGCTGCCATGATCCCACTGGAATATTTAGGAGCTCTGGAAGCAATTTGAGCCAATTCCATTAGATTGGAAGGTGAGTGCTGAAGAGCCCGGAGAAGAGTGCTGATGGTAGCATTTCCCAAAGAAAATTCCACAGAACATCGGTCCTGGGATGTGCCCCACGCAGGA
The DNA here is from genome assembly GCA_029593785.1 of Cabassous unicinctus. Classification (NCBI taxonomy): domain Eukaryota; kingdom Metazoa; phylum Chordata; class Mammalia; order Cingulata; family Chlamyphoridae; genus Cabassous; species Cabassous unicinctus. The sequence goes on along the minus strand of JAQZBX010065292.1, from coordinate 15,612 downwards.
GGGCTCCTCAGTCACATGAGTTTGCCCCATGCTGAAGTTGTTTCACTCTCAGAGGTTTCCCAATGTGCATCAAAGTTCTGAGGAATCCTGAGTCAGGAACCTTTTAACTTAACAAGGATTAATCAGTATTTCCCATAATCGTTGACCATGGGACCTTCCATCTACCAGAGCTGAGAAATGCTGATTTAGAGGATGAAGGTATTCATTGAGAGAGTCAGAGGAGACTCTGGAGGGCTGAAGCCATCCTAGCCATCCCCCTCTTCTGCTGTCATGGAGTCCCAGCTTTAATGGTGGCCCCTGCATTACAGATTCAGATCCCAAAACCAGTGCTGAGACCAGGTGCGCAGTGGTCAGGGCTCACCAAATCTGTAATAAGCTTCATAGACTGCTGCAGCTCAGAAGGCAGTGCCAGGGATAAGAGAAACAACTACCTGGAACTGATTCAGACAATTAGGCCAATGGAAGATGGCAATATGTAGTGACTACCATGATGTCAACTTTTGCTTTTCCTGATTCAGTCAATTAGAGTCCAGTTAGGAAAACAGAAATCACTAAACATTTCAAGCAGAATGGGATTAATTCAGGGAATTGGTTACAAAGGTAATGGAAAAGCTGGGAAACCAAATGGGAAGTTGAGTCAACCCAGAGAGTAGCAACAGTAGGAAGCTATAATTATGCCTATGGCTAGAGAGCCAAGAGTGTGGACAGTTTTGCCAGAGCCCAGGACACTGGGCCACCTGGTAGAATGTGGAGCCAAGGGAAGCCTTTCCAAGAGGACCTGAGGCCATGGAGGGAATGCCGCCTCTGTAGGAGATGCCACTTGAGGCAGAGAGTGAGGGGGAGAATTAGCCTGGCTTCTCCCTTCCTCTTGCCCCCAGTCTCCCTTCAGTGCCTCCTGTTGGCTACATGCAGATAGAAGCCAGTTGGTGAATGCATTCTGCAGGAGTCAGCCCCCTCTACCTCTTTCACCCCCAGGTCAGAGAAGAGCAAGGAATGGATCTGAGGGCAAACTGGTATACACCAGATATGCTGTTAATATTTGCCATTTTTATATACAAAATTACATAAGCATTTAACACTGATTTTTTTCTATATGCTCTGTCAAAGCTGCTTTTATACCACTGATGTTACTTTCCAAATGTTTGACTATATCATCTAATCCATCAGTTTCATTGTTGCCTGGAGCACTGGATCCTTCTGCTCCAGGCCTGCCTCAGTGCTGCCACCTGAGGCCTCAGTATGTCCTCATCTCAGGAAGTCCCTCTTCCTAGCTCCTGGCCTAAATCTCCTGCGTTAATCCCTTCTTTACTCCCTTTTTATAGAAACACGTCTTTCAGTTGCTTCCGAAGAAAAGGTCCAAGAAAAATAAAAAGTATGCCTTTGCATGTCTGAAAATGTCTTTATGCTGCCCTCACATTTGATTGACAAGTTAGCTGGCTTTAGACCTCTAGGTTGAAAACAAATTTACCTCAGAATTTTGAAGGTACTGATTCATTGTCTTCCAGCTTCCAGTGTAGCTTTTGAGATCTGATGCCATCCAATTTTTTGCTTCTTTATGTACGGCCTGTTTTTTCTCTTTGGAAACTTTTAGGATCTTCTTTATAACCCCCCAAAATCTTTGCAAATCTAGACAAACAAGCCTGAATATAGATTTGTTTGCAGAGAGCATAAAACCACTCCCTCTGCAGTTAGAAAAATTCAGACCCAATGGGATTGAATCTTGTGATCTTAGATAGAGCGCAGTGTCCCAAAGGGATTGGTTCCCAATTGCAGGACTTTCTGGCAAAATTAGCCATCGACCGTGGATGATGCAATAAAGCCTCTCCTTGCTGCTTTGACTTGGTATACTTTGAATAAGGAGGACTCCTGCAGTGTAGTCATAGAAGCATCTTTATTTTTGATGCCACTGTCCTTTTAAATGTGCTCAATGGGAGGAAGGCTTCCCCTGCTGTGGCTGAAACTTCAGACAGAATCATGACTTTTTTTTTTTTTTTCCACCACTGGGTAAGAACATCCTATGATTAGTTTAAACCACAAACAAGTCATTAAAAGGGTCCCATGCTATATAACAGCACAACTTCAAACTTGATTTGAAGTTAATTCTTCCAGAAAATCTCCAGGCCAGGGAGGGAGAGTGTGGTCCCACTTCTCTCTCCTCACTCCCCATCCCTATTTGCTAGCTGCCATCTCTCACCATTCTAGGAAGGAGGAGGGAGGAGAGGTGTGGAGGGCAGGGGGTTCTTGCTTGAGTGATACTGTCCTACAATGGCTTCGTGCCCTCTGGGCCTGGCAGAAGGTTACGGGGTGCGACTCTTACAATTTTTACAAGTTTTCTGGAGACTTCCCTTCTGGGCCAGCTAACGACTTCCTTGATAGAGGCTGAGCCTCAGCTTTCACGGCTGCTCCCAGTCCTCCCACAGTTTCTGTCCTGGCGATGGCCCTACGGCTGCTTATTGAGGGGCACCTCGCCCTGGTAGGTGGCCTCCTTGGGCAGAATGCCTATTAAAATTACCGCAGGCATTTTTAAACATTAACCGTTTCAAACATCCTTATGCTGCCATTGGAGGGGGTTTCTGTGGCAGCTTTAGCTTTCTCAGGTGGAAGACAGGCTCAGATTTCTGTGTCCCCCAACTTCAGGGAATACATATCACTTCTGTAGGTAGTTCCATGAAGTCTCTCCCAGGAAGCTTGGGGTGGGAGGTAGGTCATCCAACCCTTCCCCCTGGGGTCTCCCAACTCAGAAATCCTCTCCTTAATCCTCAACAGCCCAGTCCTTTATCTCCTCAATCTGGGTAAATCATTAATCAGTTTTCAATCACTACTTTGAAATTTCATACACTGTTGTATCTAAGAACTCACTTGGACATCTGGTGTCCATTGTAGCTTGATGCCTCAGTGAAATTTTCCAGCCTAGCATCCTTGTTCCATGGGCATCTTCAACAAGCTGCCTTATATTCCTGATAGACTGTGCCAAAATTGCTATAAAAAATCATTTTGAATGTCTAGAGGCCTCTGAGCTATGGCTCCTGAAAAAAGACAGTGGGGGCTGGAAATCTGATTCCTTCAGAAAGGGTTTCCCAAGAAAAGGACATTCCAATTAGTGAGCTGATAGCTCAGCCTTGTCACTGGAGCTGTCGATAGAGCAAGAATGTCTGGCAATGCTTTATGAGCCAATAAAGGAGGATGCCACAGTGCCTCCGGAGTCACAGGAAACACGTTTTATTTGCTTATTTATTGCCTTTAATTTTATAGGCTATGAGAGAAATTTCTCCCTTCTGAATATGTCCAATTAGCTCTGTTCACCCAGGAGGAATCACATTCCCTGGCTTTGAGTATTCCTAATAACCACAAGACTAAACACAGAACGAGAAGAGACCTCTATTTCCTTGTGGGTTTTTTTTTTTTTTTAATTTTTTATTTAATGTCTAGATCCCCAGTCTGAACAGTTCCAGGCCCTAATAAGTCAGCTCTTGTGAGGGTAAGGGTCTGGAATCTCATGACTACAAGGAGTCAACTCATTGTGCTGTTATTATTACTGTTATCAATGTTTATATGACACCCCCCAAATTCCACTGCTACCCATGAGAACCTTGGCGCTGAGCTAGTTATCCGCTGGTTCTGGGGAGGACTGTACTAACTGATTTCTGATTTCCATGGACCTGGCTGGCAGACATGAAGGGAAAATAAGATGCTTGAACTAATATGAGGAGACATCACAGCTCCTAGGAGACAAGAAGGGAGGGCTGAACAGAGGGGCACACTTCCGTGTTTACCATGTCCAAATTCCTATCATCACGAGTCATTTTGTTGTACAGTAGGGAAGTCTTGAGCATAGGGAATTTGATGGGTCACAAAGACCAGGGCTTCTCCCAGCTCTGGTCTTCGATTTTTGATATGCTTCCTCCTGTGTAGACAGTAGAGTCAGGGGCTGCATAGTTTGTAATTCTATGGAGTCAAGATGTCCCTGTGGCAGATGAGTGTTGACTAAGACTGTGCTGCTGGGACTTGTTTCACTCAAGGCTCCCGGACGAAGGGCAGTTAGGGCTGGGACATTTGGGCTGGGACTTTTCCAATTTCCTAATGTAACTCTGCCTCAGACTGGGCACCTTCTGAAAAGACAATAAATAAGTGTCGGGCAGCTAGACAACTGTCAACATGGCTCTCAAGGGCTGGCAGTACTAAGTGCCTGCTGAGCAGAAGCAATGGGCTCTGGCAGCCTCTGCTCAAGTTTTGAAGACTTTGTCTTAAAGTATGCTTTTGGATTTTAACATTCATTATGACTGAAGAGAACAAAACTCAGTTTGGACTCTTGGGAGCCACAACTCTAAACTCTTAGGATGTCAAGAGTCATGCTCTCAGCTTCTCACCCTGCTGTTTTAATGAGATTAATGATTGTTTTTTTCACTGAGCACCTACCTGAGATCTTCACACAAAAAAAGAAATAAATGACTCACATGGAGCTTTAGAAGGATATTGCTGTGGAAAGTGGATGTTAACAGGCTCTAGAAATATGATAATTAGCAGCTATTTGAGATGCAGTGACTGTAATATAACACAATGCGTTATGCAGGTAGAAGCACCTAGAGAAATGAGACAAAGTAGAATTATAAGAAAAAGAAAGAAGGGATCTTGTTTTGTTATTCTCTGCGTTGTGATAAAACTGAAATGGGAGGAAGTTGAAATTTACATGGTGCTTAGCAGTCCCTCTCTTTGTTCTCTCCCAGGGGCTGGGGTGCAGGGCAGGGGCTTGGCAGGACACCCAGGGGTGGGGGAGGCACAGGGATGTTTTGCTTTTTCTTTCTTCTTTTCTTTTTTCCCCCCAAATTGTTTTCTTTGCTGCAGTTTTCTTTTATTCGCCTTAATTAAAAGTTTTGGTAATGGATGGAGGTGATGGTAGCACAACATTGTGAACATAATTAACAGCACTGAATTATATATACATTTGAATGTGGTTAAGAGGGGGAAGTTTAGGTTGTAGATATGTTACTAGAATAAAAATTTTAAAAACCAACAACTTGAGAGTATACAAGACAGTGAGCCCTAATATAAATTATGGACTATGGTTAATAGCACAATTATAAGAATATTCTTTCATTAATTGTAACAAAGGCACCACACTAATGCAGGTGTTAATAATGGGGGAGGGAGGAAGAGTATGGGAACTCAGTATTTTCTGCATGATTTTTCTGTAAACCTACACTTCTATAATTAAAAGTTATTTTACAAAAGACTGCCAAAAAGGTTTTTCCTTTGCTACAGTTTTTCCCTCTTAATAAACTTTATATTTTAGAGCAGTTTTAGGTTTACAGATAAATTGAACAGACAGTACAGAGACTTCCCACATACCACTTTTATATCTAGATCTCAACTCTGGGGAAAGGCAGGCCAGAGCATTTCACACAGCTTTGGAGTAAACACCGTATCTCAGGTCCTCGAATATATTTTCTAGATTATCTATCCATCATCTGTGGTGAATTTGAGACCTCCTAAGGCCTGCCTCTGCTCTAGCAACTCTTCCCATAGTTGGGAGCCCCTGTAGTTTTAAAACATAGTAGATACAGTCCTGAATAAATCCTTGGGCTTTATGTTTCTTGATCTGCAATGTTTGTTGAATGAATGAATAAGCAAGCAAATGAATGAATCCACCTTTACTGAATTTAGAGCTCGGTGTTTTCACTTCCAGAATGTATCCATCTCTAAAATGCCTCCCTCACCCAAGCCACTTCTTGCCTGGACATAACTCCTATGCATGCTTTGGATGAACTTTTTAATATATTAACCAGATCGTGTTGCTCCGTTGTTCAAAACCCTTCCAAGTTCCCCGTGGCTTCAGAAAAGAGCCAAGCCCTGAACGGGGCTTACTATGCTCTCTCCCCAGGTTTCCTACCCAACCCCATCCTCACGGCTCTTTCCCCCTGGCTCTGTAAGCCGTGTGAGATTTTTTCTAAAATTTTTTATTATTTTTCTAAACCATGCGCTTTCCTTTCTCTGAACACTGAGTGGAGAACGGATTGCAGTTCCTTGAACCTACCAAGTTGTTTCTGGCCACAGGGAAGCTCTCCTTGCTGCCATGCCTTCTCCTCCTTCAGATCCCAGCTCACGTTTCCTTTGCTGCCTGCTCCATCTGAGCGCCTCCCTCCTGCTCTCTCTTTATTTGCCCCTAAGTTTGTTTCCTTCATAACAATTGCCACAATCTGCAAGACCTGGTTTCTTCGTTTGTTTCCTTTCCTGTCTGCCTCCAGTGAGAGCAGGGAGTTCAGTGGGGGAGCCTGAAGGGCCTAGCGAGGTGAACCACAGGTAACAGGTGCGCAGCAAGCGCTTGGAGATGAGCAGACCTAAGGGCTTGCGGGGGAACTTGCCTCTTTCTCACCCCCAACCCCCATTTTGGCTTTGAAGAAAGAGAGTCTGTCCCTCAAGTCTTCCTCTAGAGATAGTGCGCAGGATACTGAAAGTGAAGCTCCAGGATTTCACTGCATAGTCTGCACACGCTGCCGCCTCCAGGCCCGAAAGGAGCCTTCTGGAATCCTCAGGCTCTCTAAATGCTAAATACACAGCATTAATCGGATCTTGCATCTCTGGTGAATAACTAAGACACCTTTATGTTGAAATGCAGATTCTCCATTGAAAGGCTAATCTGTCATTTCAAACGTTTGAATAAGACTGGGTTTTTATTTATAAAATAAATTACATACAAGAGTGTATTCTGGGCCCAGAGCACTTTCCTTTGATTGCTCAATAAATACATTTTCACTCATCCAAAGCTCTTGCCTTGGAGTATTTTGCACTGAGATAGTCAAATAAGCGACAGTAGCCCTATTGAGTTCTATTTAATTTTATTCAATAACATTCTGTACAGTTCCAGGGGTTTTTCTGGGCCTACATGTGCCAGAGATGGGTTGACAGTGCCTTGGGGGGAGGTGGGTTTTGGAGTTGTAGTAGGGACAGTGGGGCAGAGTAGATGATGGTTAGTTGAGTAAGAGTTGGTTTCCTCATCTATAAAATGGGAATAATACCAACCCCATGAAGTAATTCTGCAGGTGAAATGATATAATGCACATGAAAATACTTGGCAGAGTGTCTGCACATAGTAGGTGTTTTATAAACATAGCTGATGTAAATTACTTAAACACTTTAATCATTAGTTTTATCACTCCAACTAGACTGAATGTATAAGAGTCTGTGTATCTTTGTCCCACTCTGTGCATTCAGTAGGGGCTCAATAAGCACTTAAAATTTCATTTATTATCGTTTTCCCATTATTGAACTAGTCACCATCAATGGTTCTACCAAGAAGTAATTGCTAACATTTTAGTGTGTTCTGTATCTCTTAAATTGATTTGAATTTGATTTATTAGGGCAGAGAAGGGCAGCCCCAAGATATATATCAGGCCAGAGAGAGCTTGAGGGGAAGGCCTGTCTCTGGTGCACCCACATTCCCGTGTGACCCCTCTTACCCCTCCAGTCCTGGACCTGCCCTTGCCAGGAGTCTGACAGCTGGGCTTTGGCACTGGGCCCTGCCAAGCTCTCTTTGCCCCAGCCAGGCGGTTCAGAACAGTGGGAAGCATGGCCTGCATCCAGATTGTAGAGCCCCTGTCCTCCCATCGGAATTGGTTGCTATCAGCTGTTCCTAGTGTGAGATAGATCACCCCTTCTTTCCCAGCTGCACACTCCAAAGAAACCTACTTATCTTGCAAGCGAACTCTAAATAAAGTGCAAATTGCTTCCTGCTTTTCTGCTGAAACTGCTTTTGCTCTCCTGGTTGCTCAGCCTTGTCCCCTTCACTCTCGGACCAACTCTTTCCTAGGGGCCCCAGGACAACTGTACTGCCAGTGAAGGAGTCAGGCTGCAAAGCTGTTTTATTTGTCAAACACAGTCCAGCCAGGGTCAGAGCAGGGCAGGAGCCAAATGGGCCAACAGGCCCAGTTGTCAGAAGGTGCCACAAGAAAGAACTCCAGAGTTGAGATACTGCCTATCTTATTTTCCTGCTGGGTATCTCGGGTAGGTTACTTAATTTCTCTGAGCCTTAGTTTTCTTGCTTAGCCCTGCTCTGAATAAGTTCCCCTTTTGCATGCAAAGTCCTGTGCTACAGATTTTATAAACAGCATATCAATTAAGCTCAAAATCTCATGGTGGAGCTGGTGTGTGCAACAAAGTGAAAGGAAAGGGGGATGTGTTGAAAGAGACCCACGGAATCATAGCAAGAAGAAGCTTGCCTGGGATCAATGTTGCTGCTCCAATCACCAGCACAGTGTAAGGAGCCAATTATACCTGCCTGACTGGATACCATGGAGCTGGTCCAATTCTATCTACTTATAGATGATGGAATGAAGCCCAAAATGGGATATGACTTATTTGAGTGGTGTTCATTCATTCATTCCTCAATCATTAGTTGAGCATCTATTATACACTAAGCTGTGTACCATGTTCTGGGTATACTGACATGACTTGAGGGCCCTTAAGGAACCACTGCGACCATGAGAAGGGTAGAAAACCAACTGTAAGATGGATAGGGAAGAGGCCATCAGTGTAGATTCTCTTAGAAGACTGGGTGCTCGCTTCAGCAGCATATATACTAAAATTGGAACAATACAGAGAAGATTAGCATGGCCCCTGTGCAAGGATGACATGCAAATTCCTGAAGCATTCCATATTTTTAATAGTCTGATGATATTATCTTATAATCTGTAACAAATGTTCCACAGCAATGCAGTGTGTTGGTGGAGGGGTGTTGTATGGGAATTTCACATATGTGCATGATTGTTTTCTATGTTCACAACTTCTCTAATAAAAAAAAAATTATATATATAAATAAAGAAGACGACTGGAAGTGCAGAAAAGGAGAGAAATGAGAGGATAGAGTGAGAGGGAGCCAGGAAAGGTTTTATTAGATGGGGGAGACTGGGGTACATGTATGATGTAAGGAGAATGATCCAGAGGAAAGGGAGGGAGTGAAGACACAGATAAGAGAGTGATGACTAGTGTGCAGGGTCCTGGGGTGGCGGTGGGGGAGGAATCAAGAGGCCGTTGGGAGGGACATTTGCCTCCCAAGCGAAGGTTTTTATGATGGGGGCATGGAGCAGAAGAAGGTACCATCTGTCTGAGCCCAGGAGCTGTGTCCTAAGGTCAGAGGTGTCTTTAGACTGAGGATGCAGCATGGACACCCTATGGCAGCTTCAGGTCCTGGCAGTCCTTCCTGGTCCTTGGGTATGGGGAGGGAGAGGACCGGCCCTGGGGAGATGCTGCTACAGACCAAGCATAGGGCTCACAATGACAGGAAGAAGATCTCTGGAGGAAGGCAGGCACCTGAGATTTGACAGGGAGCCCAGCTAGTGGGCTTTAAGTAGTCTTTCAGTCAATTCCATCTCTCTGCTAATATCTCAACAAGGTGAGTAGTAGACAGAATCCATAGAAAGATCAAAATATCAAAATTTTGCTTGTAAATAGTCATCCTGTCACTGTTCCCAAGCCAATACTCTAGGAAAAATTGGGTCTAGAGGATAGACACTTACCCTTCTATCCTATGGAGGACACTGGCATTTCCTCACACTCTAAAGACAGACAGGAGGTGAGATATGTGGAGAAGGATTGGAGGTTTCTTCCCTTCTTTTGGGAAGGTGAAAGATCCCCCTTTAGGCAAAGGCAAACATGTGGGGCATGAAAGGGTCTAATTTCCCCTACACCAGCAATAGGAACATGCATATACATAGGCAGGATATAGCAGTACCTTGGTGCCTAGGCTCTTAGCTGAGGGGCCCATGGGCTGAATTCCTGACCCTGACCCTGGTGGTCCAGGGTCTCCAGCACTCAAGGACACAATGAGGGTAAACGGCTATGGCCAAGCATGAATGGGGGGCTGGCTCTGAAACCTCACAAATCAGGGAAATATTGATATCTTGAGCACGGCTTGAAAATATTCCCCCTTCCAGTGTCACTGTCAATTGGCAAAGCTAAGCTGAGCGAGAGAAGCAGATTGGAGAGAAACTCTTTCTGATTGTTGTTGCTGCTGATGAGGTTTTGGTCCAAGCACATTTTCTAAAAGTCATTACGGGAAGCAGTTAAGGAAGCAAGAGAAGATGAGTTTGATTCATTCAAAGAACAAAATCCATTCGGAGACCAGTGAACCTTTGGAAAACTTATGGCCAAGGGACCAGCTGGCTTGGAATATCCACAACTGTGGCAGGGAGGGTAGGCTGGAGCCTCTTTGGGTTTTAGTGCTCTAGGACCTGATGGAATCACTAATATCTGTGAGTGTGCTCTCCTCCAACTGGGCTCATTGTTAAAGAAGCTGAAGGAAATGCCCCTATCTAACTGCCACCTGAGCCCCCAGTCTCCTTTGGAAAAGGCTGGAAGAGGAAGCAGGAAACCTCAGGGACTCTATACTCATTCCCAAACAACCAACCCACAACCAATCTATGAGCAAATGCTCATCAACATCGTCTATGTGCCCAGCCTTGGGCAATGTGATATGGGAATCTAAAATTGAATAAGGCTGGGAGCCTATCTGAGGATCCCAAAATGGTCCCCGTGGATCAAAATGAGAACAAGTCAGAGGTTAAGCATCGAGACACAGACCCAGCATGGTGGAAGACTTAGACAAGGAATAGATTTAGGGGTAGGGAAGCCAGAGGATGCTCTCCAGAAGATAGAGGATAGCCTTAGAGATCTATACTGGACTTTGTGAAAGATATGATCACGGACTAGAAGGCAGATGGCAACAAATTTGGGCTGGGTAGTGGGCAGCCTTCCCTTTTTTTTTGTAATTCATGAAAGAATATTTTTATACTTGTGCTATTAACTATAGTCCATTGTTTACAATAGGGCTCACTGTGCTATACAGTCCTATGTTTTATCTTTTAATTTTTGTTCTAGTAATATATGGATGACCTAAAATTTCCTCTTTTAACCACATTCACATATATAATTCAATGCTGCTTATTACACTCACAATGATGTGCTATCATCATCACCATCCATTTCTAAAATCTTACAATCAACCTAAATAGAAACTCTGTGTGATTTAAGCTTTAACTCCTTATTCTCCATTCCCAACTCAGTCCCTGGTAACCAATATTCTAGATTCTAACTCTATGAGTTTGTTTATTCAAATTATAACATATCAGTGAGGTCATCCAATATTTGTCCTTTGGTGTCTGGCTTATTTCACTCAGTGTAATGTCTTCAAAGTTCATCCATGTTGTCACGTATATCAGTATGCCATTCCTTTTTATGGCTGAACAATATTTCATTGCATGTATATACTATATTTTATTTATCCATTCATCAGTTGATGGACACTTAGGTTGCTTCCAACTTTTGGCAATTGTGAATGGTGCTGCCATGAAAATCTGGTCGAATCTCTGCTTTCAATTCTTTTGGGTATATACATAGTAGAGGGTTTGCCCGGTCATGTGATAATTCTATACTTAGCTTTCTGAGGAACTATTAAACTGTCTTCCACAATGGCTGCACCATTTTACACTCCCACCAACAATGAATGAGTGTTCCTATTCTCCCATCCTCTCTAACACTTTAAATTTTATGTTTTTAATAGTAGTCATTCTAATGAGTGTGAAATGGTATCTCATTGTGGTTTTGATTTGCATTTCCCTAAAAGCTAGTGATGTTGAGCATCTTTTCATGAGCTTTTCAGCCATTTGTATATCCTCTGTGGAAAAATGTCTATTCAAGTCATCTTCTGCCCATTTTCAAATTAGGTTGTCTTTTTATTGTTAAGTTGTTGGATTTCTTTATATATTTTGGATATTAAACCCTTAATGGATATGTGGTTTCCAAATATTTTCTCCCATTGAGTAGGTTGTCTTTTCACTTTCATGATAAAGTCCTCTGATGGAAAAACGTTTTTAATTTTGATGAAGTCCCATTTATCTATTTTTTGTTGTTGTTACTCATGCTTTGGGTGCAAAGTCTAAGAAACCATTGCCTAAAACAAGATCCTGATGATGCTTCCCTACATATTCTTCTAGGAGTTTTATAGTCCTGGTTTGTATTTAGGTATTTAATCCACCTTTTTAAAAATTTTTAGGAGGTATCAGGGATTGAACCTGGGACCTCGTACATGGGAGGCAGGTGCTCAAACCACTGAACTACATCTTTGATCCATTTTGAGTTAATTTTTGTAAATGGTGTGAGATAGGGTTCCTCATTCATTGTTTTGCATATGGAACCAGTTCTCCCAGAACTGTTGAAGAGACTATTCTTTACCAATTGAATGGACTTGGCAGCCTTGTAAAAAATCAATTGGCCATAGAGGCAAGGGTCTATTTCTGTGAGTCCTCCAACTTCGTTTTTGCCTTTCAATATACTTTTGGCTATTCGAGGCCTCTTGTCCTTCCAAATAAAATTTAAAATTGGCTTTTCCATTTCTGCAAAGTAAGCTGTTGGAATTTTGATTGGGATTGCATTGAATCTGTAAATAATTTTGGGTAGAATTGACATCTTAATGATATTTAGACTTCTAATCCATGAACACAGAATGTCCTTCCATTTATTTCAATCTTCTTTGATTTCTTTTCCGTGTATAAGTCTTTTGCATCCCTGGTTAAATCTGTTCCTAGATACTTGATACTTTTAGTTGCCATTGTAAATGGAATTTTTTTCTTGATTCCTACTCAGATTGCTCATTGCTAGCGTGTAGAAACACTGCTGATTTTTACATGTTGATCTTATACCTGCTGTAGCAGTTTGGCAGTTTGATATGGTCATGAATTCCAAAAATAGATATTGGATTATGCTTGTAAACTGGTCTGTTCATCTGGGCATGATTAAGTTATGATTAGGGCTTTCATTGGGCCACATCAGTAGGGTGTTGAGTCCTACCTCTTGGTGGGTGGGGTCTCAAGGATAAAAGACATGGCAAAGGACAGAGTTGTAGTTTTTGAGTTGGAGTTCTGATGCGGAGTTTTGATGCTGGAGCCCAGGGAAGTAAGCCCACAGAGGAGCTTGTTCGTGAGGAAGGAGAGAAGTCTCTGGGAAAGAGACAAGCCATTCACTTCATAGTCTACAGCTGGCCTTGTGGAGTGAAGCAAGCCTGAGCCTGGAGAGAGGCAAGCCCCGGGAAGAGAGGGACCCAGGAAGCCTGAACCCTGGCAGACATTGGTAGGCATCTTGCTCCAACACATGGCAATAGATTTTGGTGAAGGAAGAAACTTATGCTTTATGGCCTGATAACTGTAAGCTTCTACCCCAAATAAATACTCTTCATAAAGACCAAAAGATTTCTGATATTTTGCATCAGCTCCCCTTTGGCTGACTAATACATAATTTGGTACTGGGAGTGGGGTAGTGCTTTTGCAATTACCAAAATGTTGGAATGGTTTTATAAATGGGTAAGGGGTATTTTTTTTGGAGGAATTGTGAGATGCTTGATGGAAAAGGCCTACAGTGCTTTGAAGAGACTGTTGATAGTAATATGGATGCTAAATAAACTTTTTATGAGGCCTTAGAAGTAAATGATGAAACTATTATTGGAAACTGGAGGAAAGGAGATCCGTGTTTTAAAGTTGCAGCGAACTTAGCAAGATTAACCCCTGGTGTTATATGGAAGACATAATTTGAAAATGGCGAACCTGAGCATTTAGCTGAAGAACTTTCCAAAGTAAACATGGAGAATGCAGCTTGGCTTCTCCTTGCAGCTTATAGCAAAATACTAGATGAGCAAAATACGCTAAGGACTGAACTCTTCAGCACAAAGAAAACAGAAACTGATTCCGGAAATTCCAAGCCTGTGGAAATCGAGCTCCCAGACAATAGTGCCCCATTGGAAAACTTAACTAAACTTGGAACTTGTAAACCAGGATTGAAGATACAGTTATCTTGGAAAGACTTGTGGAAAGTCTTACTGTCTGATGGCTTGGACCCCTGCTTCTTGCATGCTAAACCAACAATGTTTTTGAGAGCGCTGTATGAACAAAACTACTGTCAGCTTGAACAAAAAAGGGCATTGACAGGAGAGCTGGAAGGGGAAACAACTTTAAGAGGAAACCATCGAAGCAGAGAGCTGGAATTAAGACACCACCTTGGGCCAAGAGAGGAGCCCCACCCATGTGTACAGAGAAAGTGAGTTTTCACCAGCAGTTGAAGAGGGAGGATGTTCCCACCCGATGTTCTGGGAGAGTTTTGCCACCCCAGGGTACAGAGAAGGTGGAGCACATTCCCCAAGGATTAAAGTGGTTAAGGTCAGCATTCCATAGGTCTGAGAGGGGTGTGCCTGTCCTCCATGGATTAGAGAAGGCCAGGTGGTCAACTCGTTGCTCTGAGAGGGTTGAGCTTTTATGCCAAAAGTTAGGGGGAATGTTGTCTTCACCTCACTGTACTGGGGGGCTAAGACTCTAACCCAAAGATTGGGTAAGGTGTGGCAATCACCCTAACACTCTTGGAGGGTGAGGTCTGGATCTTGGTCAACACCCAGATGCTTGATGAGGGTCAAACCAAGAAAATGGCTGTTGGGCAAGCCTGTGGAAAGGGTGGGTCCCCATGAGGCCCCAAGGAGAAGAAACCATCATCTTAAGAATGACTCTCAGACTTTGAAATCGAATGGAAGATGCCCTGCAGGTTTACTGAACTGTAAAGGACCCATGACTCATGTTAAACCACCCAATTTCTCCTTATAGTAATGAAAATGTTTATATTTTGTCTTTCCATTTGTGTATTTGAAGCAGTTAAATGGCTTTGTAAGTTTCAGAGGTCTACAGCAGATGGGATTTTGCCTGAAGACAAATTGTATTTCTTTAAACTGATTATGATATGATTTTGTACTTGTATTGTTACTGATTTAAGGTTTTTTGAATGTTGTAATGCATTTTTGGAATTCAGCAGATGGAGTATAGTGGTTTGGCAGTTTAATATAGTTATGAATTCCAAAAATAGATATTGGATTTTGCTTGTAAACTGGTCTGTTCATCTGGGAATGATTAATTTATGATTAGGGCTTTCATTGGGCCACATCAGTAGGGTGTTGAGCCCTGCCCCTTCGTGGGTGGGGTGTCAAAGATAAAAGATGTGGCAAAGGACAGAGTTGCAGTTTTTGAGTTGGAGTTCTGATGCGGAGTTTTGATGCTGGAGCCCAGGGAAGTAAGTCCACAGAGGAGCTTGTTCGTGAGGAAGGAGAGAAGTCTCTGGGAAAGAGACAAGCCATTCACTTCATATCTACAGCTGGCCTTGTGGAGTAAAGCAAGCCTGAGCCTTGGAGAGGGGAAAGAGAGGGACCCAGGAAGCCTGAACCCTGGCAGACATTGGTAGGCATCTTGCTCCAACACGTGGCAATAGACTTTGGTGAAGGAAGAAACTTATGCTTTATGGCCTGGTAACTGTAAGCTTCTACCCCAAATAATACCCTTTATGAAAACCAACAGATTTCTGGTATTTTGCATCAGCACCCCTTTGGCTGACTAATACACCTGCCAATTTGCTGAATTTGTTTATTAGCTCTAATAGGTTTGCTGAAGTTTTTCAGGACGTTCCATAAATAGGATCATGTGATCTGCAAACAGTGAAAATTTTACTTCTTCCCTTTCAATTTGGATGCCCTTTATTTCTTTTTCTTGCCTAACTGCTCTGGCTAGAGCTCCCTATATAATGGTTTTTTTTTTTTTT